>VXBP01001424.1:140157-153940 GCA_013400115.1 Rhinopomastus cyanomelas | reverse complement strand
GGGTGCTTCTGGCAAGAGATGCCTTTTGCTCCTTTCTCACAGCCCCCCAGTGCCCCCTCCTCAGCTCAAGAGAGGATGCGCCGACCACCCCTCGGGGATGGCTGCGGAGACTGACGCGGGACGTGGCGGGTCCCGAGGGCTGGGGCACACGCTGAGCTGGTGGCCTCTCTGGCTTGGCCCCTCTCTCCACCACAGCCGAGTGGTGGAATTTATCGAGTTCCTTGCTGCGCCCCACGATCCTTCCCCTGGGTGACTCTTGCAGCCAGTGGGAGCTTCTGAGGACGGCGATGGCTTCCTCCACCAGCCAGTTACCCAAGGCCAGGGTAGACATGCCCACGCGGAGCATCCCGTGGCTGGCTGGGAGCCCCATGGGGGAGCTCATAGCCCCAGGCTGGACCAAGGGTCCTCATGGCAAGAGCCATGGGTTGGGGGTGAGAGAAGGGGGTATGTGAGCCCACGCTCTGCTTCCGGCGTGGGGGATAGGGACCTCAGACCCTCTCGGTGGTCCTCAGAGCTTTATGCAGCACAGGTTGATGCCTCTTATTGTTAGGGCTCTTGCAGCGATGCCGTCGGTGCTAACGGCGCTTCCCAGACACAGACAAAGCGGCAGCAACCTGAATGCAGCCAACACAAAGCAGACCAAGCACAAAGACGGGCCGAGAGCTCTGGGTGCTGCTGCTGCTGTTCCTCGCACTGCCGTGGCTGAAGCCCCCGAAGGCACAGGTCACTGCGGATCCAGTAACAACGCTCCAGGATCACTCCTGCCTCCGTCTGAGGGAATTTCACCTCGGCCCTTGCACAAAGACAGGCAGGGAGCCGTGCGAGCAGCCTGCTGGCCATGTGAGAGCGATGCTATGCGCTGCTGGGAAGCAGGGGGCCTTCCAAGACCATCTTTCCCTCCTCAGCTCTGGTGGTTGTCCCCACCCCGGTTTCTAGGAGCAGAGAGGAGCTTTTGGGCTGAGATGGAACCTGTGCAGCCCCCGTCCTGTGCAGAACCTGCCTGTTCCGTATCCCCCGCCTGTGACTTCACACAGGTTCTGACCTTTCATGCACCCAGATATGAAGGTCCTGCCGTGCAGCTCAGAGGGGACAAGTCTGCAGTGTTCCCATCAACGCAGCATTAGGGAGAAGATCTCTGTGTTGCCATGCCTCGCAGAAGGCTGCTTTTGTAGAAGGACATTCAGGGACCAGGTAAGGTTGAGGTCACTGCAGAGGTGCCCGAGGTGCTGTGGCACAGGGGACACCCAGAGGCAGGAACCCAAACCTCGCTCGAAGTGGTGTCCTCTCCTGTCCCCACTAACAGCTGCCAGTGGTGCAGCAGACATGCTGTTTTTTCACTCTCCCATCACATTTACTGGTCTCCTCACTGCTCAGGAGGCCAACTCCTGCTGTTGTGGGAGGCCACGAAGACCCAGTCAGTGGGGTATCCCAGCACTCCAGGTTCAACTACCCCATCCCAGCCTCCGTGGACACCACAGACTGGCTCCGTTCACAGCCTCTCATTGAACATTTTCCTCATGTAAACCTGCATGAACATTTGGGTGTCCATCTGCAGGGGCCCATCCCTCAGGCAGATGCTCCAGCTCTTTGCCACTGCCATCCTCAGATGACAACGGACTGTGGCAGATGGTTCCCTTCTGTTGGCAAGAGACAAGAGTTTATCCCTGCTCTGCACTCCCTCCCAGAGGGGTGGCACCTGCACCCCGCACGAGGGACCGAGCCCCCTCCCGGGGCAGCAGGAACAGGCCTGCCCTTCGACGGGGTTACCTGGGACACGCTTACGTCTCTCGGTTTCAGGGATCCCACAAAAGGTCTGGGGAGGGCTGAGCTGGCAGGAGGGAGATGGATTTTAATTACTCCCATTATTATTATGGCTCCTTTTCTTTCAGATTTTCACACTTTTGTTGCAACAAGCTGAGCTGAGAAAATATGTGCAAATGCCAGGCTGCGATAAGATGTACCACACCTTGAAGTCCTGCCAGCACCCGCTCCAGGAACACCAGATCTGCCCCTCCAGCCTCTTCCTTTCATCAGCACCCACAGAGAGGGTGCTTGCGCTTCCCCTGGGCCTGCCTGCCAAGTGGCTGCTCCACCCCACCCGGCACAGACCAGTCCCTAGAGCTCTGACGGCAGCAGGACTGAGAGCGCCCGGCCACTGCCAATGCAGTCGAGGAGCAACGTGCTCTTGGATCACGCGTGCTTCTTCCTCGGAGGTGGTGACATTTTGGGGTGTGGGGGGCGGGGGGAGTGGGATGGAGGGATGGTGCAGGATATTCCTGCTCTCCCGTCCCCACGGCCATCTGGATGTGTACTGGTGCCTCCTCACAGCAGGCTGAGTCAGTCCAGTGGCTTCTCATTATCAGCTGGAGGGAGGCCAAATTCTGCATTGTACGGCTGCTCCTGAGTGAAATTGAGGATCGTTATCAAGTATTATCATAATGGTTTCTCTCTGTACTGCCTTGTACTGCTCCTTGCCCTGGCCAGCTGATTGATTTGGAGCAGAAGGAAGCAACGTACCAAAAACCCTTCTAGCACCAGCACCCACCACTTGGGACAGCCGTGGAGCCATCACCAACGGCCCAACACACAGCCAAGCCCGTTTCCAGGAGATGCTGCACTCGTACCTTGCCCATCTCAAATCGTGACGTGTCCTCCATCTCCACGGTGCTCCACAGAAAAGGCAGACTGAGGAGAAAACCCCTCCTTGTGCAGCCCCCCACAAGCAGGTGCTGTGGAAGTGGGGATGCGCTGCTGGTGCACAGGGACCGGCCCAGCGCAGCTCAGCCAGCGCACAGACAGTGCCCTGCCCGGTTTGAGCTCCTGGAAATCAGGCTCTGGTGTGGGGAGAGGCCACACGTCTTGATGCCAGCCTGACGCCAGGGCCTGACAGCTTCACTGCGCTGCCCAAGACAGGCTGCGGGAAGCGGCTCTGTCAGGTCCCAAAGCCGACTGACACGCGCACAGGCAGTATCAATAACAGCGAGCAGCCCGGTGCCTATTGTAGCTCACATGCAGGAGATGAAAGATAATTTCTAGGACAAGGCTGGCTGACAGTGACAGCTTTTTAACACCTTGGCAGAAGAACAGGAGCAGCACAATGGGACAGAGAGGCCTGATTAAAGCTGGGTGCGAGCAGCACAGAGGGGCTGGAGCCAGGAACCCTCGGCAGCGCAATTACTCCTCCTGCCCTCGGCGCTGGTCCGCGCACACGCGCGCTCCCCGATGTGCGCTGCGCATGCAAACAGCCTCCCGGTGACATTTGCACGCCCAATTACATCCGCGTGTCATTGATTTACACGCCCAGTTGGAGAGCAATTAAAACACGGGACCGCACTTCGCACTTACCCGCAGCCGCCCCGTGGACCCACGCAGAGGGAAGGCGGAACCCTGGCTCCATCCCCCCAGCTCCAGCCCACGCCCGTGGATTCTCACCCCCTGCGCTGGCAGGCGCAGGGGGTCCCCCGTGTCGGTGTGAGCGGAGCGGGGTGGGCGCACACCCTGCCCCCTCCTGTGCCCCTAAGGCCAACTCTAACACTCTCTGTTTGCTCAGCTCCCGTCAGAAGTGACTGGCGCCTCTCCAGCGAGGATTAAAGGCAGGGAGTGCGGAACAGAAAAGCTCGTGTAATTATGTGCAAAAAGCCCCTTAATAATTTATAGTGGGAGAGGGTAAATATCTCCGTGTGGTGTTCAAGTGTGGCTCGCTGTCCCGTTTGGCCGATGCCCAGCTGCACGCATCGCGGCCTTTATCCAGGAGGATGTTTTGCCTTTAACACCTTTCATAAATTGTTCTATTTACTAAGAGGAAAGCGGGAGTCGTGTCACTCCTATAGCAGCTCCTCAGTTAAAACCAACGAAGGTGGGGAGCAGCAGCTTCCCCCTGCTGTCCCCACGGCGCAGGCCCCGAGCTGGGGCACAGCGGGGCTGTCAGCCCCAACTCCCCCAGCCCCAGGCTGGGAGAAGCATCGTCCTGGGGTTTTTGCTGAGGTGCTGGGAGGCCACCTCTAAAAACAGCAGACGTGCGACTGAGTCAGGCAGCACATGTCTGCGTGAGGGCGTCAGCCGCAGCACCCGCGCAGGAACGCTGGCCTGTGGGCACCCACGCAGCCCCCGACAGCCGGCCACGACCCCCTGCTGTGCTCACCTGGGCTGTGCCTCCTCACCCCTGTGCCGCGGGCCGGCGAGCAGCTGGTCGGGAGGCTTTTGCGCCCCTGTGAGAGTCGCCAGAGAGGGGAGCCCCCACATGCACTAACTGTGCCCCCCACGCGCACCCTCTCCAAGTGCAAGGCGTATGCATTCACAAACAGGCACGGGGATTATTTTAAACACCAGCGCCGAGGCAGGGTGACTGCGCCGCGACGCAGACGACCCACGCGGAGAGCGTCGCTGCAGCCAAGGCGGCCACAGCACGGAGCGCCGTGCGAGCGGTGGCAGCCAGGCACGTCTAAGCCCCAGCAGGGCCCGGCAGCCATGGGGAGAGGGAACTGAAACTATTGATAATCAATTAACTCCTTCAATTACAGGAGCCTAATTAGGTAACACAAAGTCGGCTCTAATGAACATCACTTTCACAGAGGCGGTTCCTCAGGGCGTTGGGTTTTGACTCCATCTCTACAAGGTAGGAAACACAGCGCAAGTACCGGGCAATTAGCGTCACTTAACGAGGAGCCACGCTGCAGAGCTGGGGTTGGTGCAGAGCGGGCAGCCGTCCCCGACCCAGGAGAGGTCCTGCCCTCTGCCCCTGGTGGGGGACCTGCCAGCACTGGGATGGCCCCTGAGGCAGCCAGGCAGCCGCGCGGAGTAGTGCCCAGCTGTCCTTGCTCAGCGGGATCGGGAGCCAGGGATCTCCCCAAAGCCGGGATCCCCTCGACAGGCAACGCGCTGGGGAGGGATTTGCATAGTAAGGAGCCTCCAGCAGAACAGGGACACCCTGACGTCTATTTTGGGCCTCAGAGCCAAGGGCTGCACTCCTGATCCCCTGATCGGGTGCGGACGCAGCAAACTCGCACGGAGCAGAGCTGGGGAGGGAGGGTCCTTCACTGCAGTGGTCCCACCAGTACCCATCAGAATGGAGCTACCAGGGGTACTAGACTCCTACAGAAACCTGAATTTGCGACTCCCAGTTCCCACAAGCAACTTATCTGAGACCAGTCTAACCAGCATCTGCCCCTAAGTCTTACCGGTCCAACAGCACTACCCTTTGCTCAGACAGCTCTGCAGAGACTTCCAGGGGGTGGTCCTCTCCTTGGCCTGGCTGCTGGTGGCCTCTGGGTGGGCAGATGCGCACTGGTCCTGCCAGCCCCTCCAGTGCCCATTTTCCCAGGGGTACTGGTCCTGGCTGGACAGCCTCACACAATCTGGTCATGCTCCACAGGAGTCAGACAAGGCACTGAGGGTGCATCTGGGGGGTGTCAAACACCCAGGGGGTGGTGCAGGATGCTCCAAGAGCTGGTTTTATTACCAGCTCCAGGCACTGAGATTATTCCTGTCTCGTCTCTTGTTCAGTCGACTTACTCCAAGGCTATTAGTGGATTAGCTAAAATTCTCATGATGCCAGAGCAGCATCTTCACAGGGGTTTAGGAGGGTGGAAGGGGAAGCCTTCGTATTACCCTACAGTACATCTGCAGCGGAGCAACAGCAAGAGGCACCGAGGCTGGCAACAGCCGCTCTCTTCCCCAGAGCTGGCAGTGCCGTAGAGAAACAGAGCTGCCTGGAGGGCAGAGGCTGGCCAGCCACACGGCCCCTCACGTGTCCCAGTCCGCATCTTCTGGGCTCCCTCTCACGGGGAGGGCCTGAGGACCCACAGGACTGAACCCAGGGATGCGGGAAGGCTCTTCCCACTTTGCTGTCCTGTCCCAGAAGGTGCCATGGCCATGCCTGGTCTCCTCCCAGCCCACAGATAAGCAACTCCACAGCATCCGTGGCTTTTCTGGGCTGTGCTGGCGCATGTGGCAGAGTCTTTCCCCTTCCCACCCCCTCTCCATTAACTGGCACAGCCCCAGCAGTTTCCCCTGGGAGTGTCGGAGAGGCACCGTGTGAAACAACTGCAGATAATTAAGGGACTGAACAGGGCTTGGGAGAAGAGCGGGGAGCTCGCAGCAGCTGTAAATAGCTCTCCTCGCCTGGCCGAGCTGCTTAACTCCTTGCTCGTTCTTGCCAAAGTGCAGACCCCAACGGGACGGCGCCTGTGCACCACCAGGGGTGGGGAGTTCAGGAGCGTTCAAGCTGCACTTGAGGCTGAGCGACGCGTTATCGTCTGCCACGCCGCACGGAGACGCCTTGGGAGCACGCGAGATGGGCGCACCGGGTGCCGCTCCCGGCTCCCCCCAACACCGGGAGCCGACAGGCAGCAGCACTACAACAGGGATGAGCCTGCTCAGAACACACCCCACAAAGCCCCTGGAAGAGCTGCCGAGGAGCCTGACAAATGGCTGGAGCCACGGGGAGGACAGCAGGACCGAGGGAAAACAAACCAGCCGCTCACTGGGAAATCATCCCTCTCCTAAACGGGGCCGATGCAATTAAGCAGCACGGGCTTTGTGAATGACACCATCTCTGCCTCGAAACACATCATTACCCTGCCCTGTTCCAGAAGGATCTGTAAATACGTGTTTCCTCTGCGAGCGCCCGAGCAGAAGGCTGAGTGGGATGCCGGGAGACACTGCTAACTGCCTTATTCCGTCCGCTGGCGGGGACTGGGCTTGTGGCAAGCTCTGGCACGGGGTCCCCGTTTCCCACCTCCCCACCCCAGCGGGGTCTGCACGTGGGTCCAGTTCGGGCGCCGCCGGTGCCACCACACACCGCAATGGATTACAGAGGCCTGAGCCAGAACCAAGGGCTTCTGTGCTAGAAATTGAAAGTTGATGGAGTGTGTCACAGGAAAATGACAACAACCTACTGCACCTCAGAAGACAATTATTTTTCCCTCATTGGAAGTGATTGAATTCCTCCATCAGTGACACTACTGATGTCTTCAACACCAAAAGACCTCTTAAGGAGAGGCTCTTGCTCAGCTGCACACCTGGAAGTTCCTCAGATCACGGCCAGCCAAGAGACCAAGCGATCTGTCACCACTCCACCAACGCACACCTCCATCAGACCTGCTTCTCTGGGCTGCTGCTGAACAGGCCACAACTGGAACTTACACGGCTGGAGCCTTGCAGATTCCTCAAAAGGACCACGGGGAGCGCGCGGAGGCGCCACCACATCCCACCCCTTGTGGGGACACAGCCACACCCGGGCAGGGTGAAAATCCTGGTTGGCAGGATGGGGAGAGGGCGAAGCTGCGTTGGCGAGGGGCTGGGGCTGGCGCATGCGCTGGAGGCTGGCAGGGATGCATATGTTGTGTGGGTTGAGAGCACATATGTCGGAGACACACACAGCGCCGCGTGCGTGCGGATATATATACACAGACATGTACGAGAGAGACGCTTATAGATACAGACTCGCATGCACCACCAGCACCACCAGGCACCGCAGAGCTTCCCGGGCAGAGGGATCAGCCCTAGCTGTCAGCAAACGGCGTCACCTGCTGCTCTGGATCAACCCCGACAGAGGGGACAGCAGGGCAACCACCCCCTCAGCCCCCACCCCCTACTCCCCGGCACTCCCGGGTCTGAACCCCCAAGACGTTTGCTCTGGCTGCAGCTCAACAGGGAGAAAGTTCCACTCACTTCAGCTCCCCAGCAAAACTTCCTGGTTCACCGTGTCGGGTGGCCCCAGGCGGCAGCACCCAGCTGCAAAATGCTTCGGAGTTGACTCAATGTCACGTCTAAGTGCTAGATGCATCAGGACTCGGGGTGCTGCAGAAAGGTTATGTAAACCATTACATCAAACCTCAGAGGAGTTATTAAGGTGAGCGGCGGAGCGTGGGAGAATGGGTGATTGTCTGGCAGCGGTGCTGCTGAGCCACGCGGGAGCAGTGTCCGGCGCATTCACGTGACTTGCTCTCCCACGAGGATGTCACTCACGCTCCTCACAAGCCTCATTTTGTGTCTCCTCAGCTCTTCTTAAAACACAAACCTGAAGTCTATCTGCCAAATCATTCTCTCTTTTGGAAAACAATTGTTGGAGAGAGTCTCCAATTAATCAGTGAAGGCACTGGGGAGAGAAGGTTTGGCAAATGGGAAGTTTCCCACTATTGGAAAGGTCTTCTCCTTACCCCCCCCCCCCCCCCCCCCCCCGCAGGAATGGCATCTGTAGAATTCGGGGGGTCTATTAGCCCCCCATTTATTTGATTGAGCCGAAGCCTGGGAGCTGCTTGCTGGGACTGTGGAACATCCGAGGTGTGGGCTCCCTGGGGAGTTCCTCAGGCGTGCAAGGAGAGGTTTCAGACCTCTGGCCACGCAGCTGTCACCCCTCTGGTGGGTTACGAACGCAGCACACGCCGCTGGCACTGCCACGTTCGCTCTCATCTTGCTGCATCTCCAACGGGCGCGTGCCCACTCCACTGTCAAACAAGGGGCCGCTCCTGCAGCGCACGGCCACTGGCCGGGGTGAGCAGTGTGACAGCCCTGGAGAGCCTGTCTGCATCATGCTGCTGCTACTGCTACTCCTTACATCCTAAAAGCACCACAACTCAATGAACCCAAACCCAGCCATGCCCACGGGGAGCTCTTGGGAGGGTGCTGGGGGTCCCAGTCTCGGTGGGACAGGAGCCGGCCCAGAATGGGAAGGTGACAAGGTGACATCATGGGTAGCTCACCCACACCCTGCGACCAGGCTCAAGGGGGTGTCTCGTCCCCTGGCCTGGCTCCCCGAAGGCGGCAGGGGACTGCTGCCCGTGAGGAGTATCTGGGCTGGGGTCAGCGCTGACCTGCTCTGTGGTCTCCTGGGCCACCAGCTGGCACCTTCCACTGGTGTTTACATCCATTTAAGAAAAATCATGAAACACCCTGACATGGACTAATTAGCTAATGACATTATTTTGGCCTGATGTGCCATATAATCAAACAACTAATAAACGGCAAGAGTCCCGAGCTGCCGAGGCTCCTGAGTCAACACCGCGCTATCACCACGCCGTAATTGAGTTTACCCAGAGCCCGTGCCACAGCCACCAGAGACCCACCTGCTGCACAGCGACAAAGACAAACCTCTCCGTCTACAGCACCGCCCAAAGTCACACACTGAGAAGCAAGATGGCAAGCTGATGGCAAATGAATTCGCTAGGGAGGAGGGTGCACAAACCCCTGGGGAGGCTGCGAGTGCAAAAGCTTCGCTGGCTGCAAAGGGGCTCCAGAGAGGGTGGAAGGGGGGTGAGCGGAGGCTTGTCCTCACTCCTGCAGAAACACTTCTAGAAGGCTACTCCTTGGTACCCAGAACATCGGTGTTTTTGGGTGCAGTTCTGGTGACAGAACCAAAAGGCGCGTTAGGGATACCGCAAGGTCTCAGGGAGGCTCAAGGTTTCCTCCCCACGGCCCTGTGCACAAGCCCACGTCCCCGCGTGCACCCACGCTTCAGCTCACCTTCCTCTTTCCCCTCGCCTGCCTTCCATGGCAATGCCAGGCAAGAGCTTCGGAGGCTCCCAAGCGCTCTCAGCGCGGCCGAGCTCTGCAGTGGTGCGGCAGCGTCTGTCATCCCAAGGCAGAGACACAAGCTTCTCGCTCCGTGCCACTGTCAGGTCCCTGCATGGCAGTGGCAGGCAAGCCCCGAGTCCTGCTGGCAGCAGCATCCTGGTGACAGGGCAGCGGCGGGACATGGTGACTGCGCAGCCAGGAGCCATGGCAGGACATGGGGGACCCGGGCTCCTCACGCAGGGTGGGACAGTGGCTGCAGCTCAGTGGGTCCAGCACCCCTGTTCCTCACTGGAAATCAGATGAGGGACAAGCCCCATGCTTGTGAGAGGGCAGAGAGCGGGTGCTCACCTGTGCCAGGCCACAAGGAGCGGTGCTGGGATGATGGAGCCGTTCGGGGCAGGCGAACACGCAAGGGCTGTGTCGTGGCAGAGCAGCCACTGACAGCAAGAGGCAGCTCCCGTGGCCGGCTCTGCCAACACGAACACCCCAGGGCTGGAGGCGAGGTGCGTGCTCGTGTGTCCTGCCATCGGTCAGTGGTGTGTGGGGCGCAGGACGTGGCTGGTTCAGCTCTGGCGCTGGTCTCACTGCAGTCACTCCGTGGTGGTCAGGCACTGCCCCACTGGGATCCGGCCAAGGGAGGAGGAAGAGGAGCTCCACCCTCCTGGCTGGCTGAGGAGTTTCTCCCACTTCCCTGTCCACAGCTCGCTCGCTCTTCTCCCGTGCCTAGTGCTTGGCAAGGGGCTGAAGAGAGACCTCCAGCATCTGCTGCTGCTTCTGCGTGAGGGCTGGAGAGGTGCTTGTGTGAAGAGTAATTCCCGCACTCGAGAATCACTCACAGAGCACTCAAGAGCTGTGCTGAGCGTGGACACGAGCCCTTTGCTGCAGAGCCACAGCCTGGTCCTGGTGCTGCCAAAGCAAAGCAGCGGCCACAGCTGCTTGCCTACGTGCTGCAGCAACACGAGGTGCACAGGGGTCTTCCCAGCACCGAGGCAGCTGCAGACTGTGACCCCAGGACTCACCTGTGCCCAAAGCTGGGGCTCAGCTCATGGTAGGAGAAGAGAATTTAACAGAACCAAATGCTGAGTCCTGCACCTGGATCATCACAATGCAACCCTTCAGGCTCGGGCAGACCGGCCGGAGAGCCGCACGGCACAAAAGGACCTGGGGGGCTTGACTGTGCCTGACCATGAGCCAGCAGGGTGCCCAGGTAGCCAAGAAGGCAAAGAGTATCCTGGCCTGCATCAGAAACAGTGTGACCAGCCGGACTAGAGAGGTGATCCTTCCCCTGCACCCGGCACTGGTGAGGCCTCATCTCCAGTATTGAGTCCATTTTCGGGCACCTCAGTGCAAGAGAGACATTGAGGTGCCGGAGCGAGGCACGAGAAGAGCAATGAAGCTGGTGAAGGGCCTGGAGGACAGGTCTTAGGAGGAGAGGCTGAGGGAACCAGGGTTGTTTAGTGTGGAGAAAAGGAGGTTGAGTGGAGACCTCATTGATCGGTACAGCTACCTGCGAGGAAGATGTACAGAGGTGGAGGCTGGTCTCTTCTCCCGAGTCACTAAGAATAGGATGAGAAGAAACAGCCTCCGGTTGTGCCGGGGGAGTTTTAGGGCAGACATTCAGAAACGTTTATTCACTGAGTGGTCAGGTAGTGGAACTGGGTGCCCAGCTATTGGAACACCCTCTCCCTGGAGGTGTTAAAGACACGTGGATGTGGTACTAGGAAACACGGCTTACTGGGAATGGTGGTGTTGGGCTAACGCTCGCCTTGGTGATCTTGGAGGTCACTTACAACCTTAATGATTTTATAATCCTACGACACTCATGCTCCAGCCTGCTGAGGTATTTCCTATGAGTGAAAACAAGCTGAGAATGTGTGTTCTGCACTCCAGAGCAGGTTGGAGGCCACCATGGCTGTCATCCCCACCACAGGGCAGCAGCCAGGGGTGGCACCAGCTTTGCCAACCACTGCTGCAGCATGTGGAGCCCCGAGGCACCACCAGCTCGCCTCAGATAAGGCTGGGCTATGGCTGAGCTCTGGTTCCCCCCTCCAAGCCCAGCTCCCCCACGCCGTGAATGCCAAGTTCCAGCAGCCCTGTGCTGTCCCTTTCACACCTCGTTCCTCTGCTGACATCTTGGAGGAAATTTGCTCTCCTCCTTGAAGCACGAAAAGCCGCGTCCGACGAGCGCCGGCGCCCCAGCAGCCAGCAAGACAAACGCACTTGCACGCGTGGTTTTGCAGCCACTGAGCTGACAGCTCTCCGAGGCTGCCTCCTGCCCACCGGTTACCCGCCACGTGCACCCAGACACAATGTGGGAGAGCAAAACCCAACCCATTAGAGGGGAAGGGAGGCGACTGAGCATCCAGGCTGGTTAAACAGAGCGGCTCCAGCTGCACGGAGCACTGGAAGATGCTTCTCTCCTGCTGCCTCTGCACAGCCTGACGCAGGACTTCAGCATCTGGGGGACCCACCAGGACCAGCATAAACCCACCATCTCCCTGGCCAACGAGCAGGGCACGGACACCTATACCAGCCTGGAGATGACTTTTGGGCAACCGACGAGCCACAGAGCACAACGTGCAAAAAAGCCCTTGAAGGGGAGATGTTTAAAATGGGATTTTAAAAGAAATTGAGGCCCCTGTGGCCTGCAGGTCCTTGGGAACACTCTGCACATGAAGAATTCCTTGCCTGCTCTATCATGTGGGGATGGGAGATGACATATCCAGGACAGGCTTCTGCAAAAGGCAGAAGGGAGGGATGGGGGGTGCAGAACACGCAGAGGAGGTGCCAGTGACTCCCGTCTGGCTTTGGCAACCCAGACCTAGGACCAGCCTGGTCCTTCAGTGCCTCTGCACCGTCACTGGGTCCCTCCTTCTGCCCCACCTCTGCCTCTCTCTGCTGCTCCGCGGGCTTGTTTGCAGGGTGTCAGTTCCCCCTGCTGCACCAGCCCCTCTGCAGAGCACAAACTGCAGGGAAACATCTCCGTTCCCAGCCTCCGCAGATCCTCCTCTGCGTGGAAACGGACACTATCATTACCGGCGTTCCTCTCTTTTTAACATCTCAGCCAAGGAAACACTCCTCCTCCTCCTACCAACCACAAGCCTTCGTTGTGGCAAAATGAGAGGGAGAACCTGCCCAGACTACCCCGGCCAGCACGGGGACGGACTCACGCAGCCAGGGTCTGAATCGCCCCTGCAGCGTCAGCGGTGCCCAGGGATGGGCTCCGCGGGGGCTGGCTTAAAGCGCTGAGCGTCTCGGGTAGAGGATCACAGTGCTCTGGAAAGGGAGGATCAAAATATCCCATTATTCCCCAGGGAGGGGATTGAATTACCCTGGAAATAGAGGATTAAATTACTCACCAAGGGAGAGGATTGAATTACTTGGTGAGTTGCGGGATTAAAACACCCTGCAGGTGGCAAACTCAAAACAGACCCTTCACGCAGAAGGCAGGATTAAATTATTCTGTGGCTGGCCAGCGGGGGAAAAGTCAAGCCAGTGTACTCTGGAGGGGGCCATATCAAATTATTTCTGGAGATTAAATTGCTCCACAGGCTCGCTGGACCCCAGCGCTCTGGAGCAGACCATCTGCTTGATAAGGTGTGCACGCGCCCAGGCAGGAGCAGCCAGATGACAGTGTCCCACCGCTGGCACCCAAGTGCCACCCGTCACCACAAGACCAGTGCCTCACAGTCCTGACTGTATTTCATAGAATCATCAGGGATTGGAAGGGACCTCGAAAGATCATCCAGTCCAGTCCCCCTGCCACAGCAGGATCACCCACACCAAGTCACACAGTCAGTCAGGGTTAGAAGGGACCACAGGATCATCCAGTTCCAACCCCTCTGCCATGGGCAGGGACACCCCACCTTAGACCAAGCTGGCCAGAGCCCCATCCAGCCCGGCCTTAAACACCTCCAAGGACGGGGCCTCAACCACCTCCCTGGGCAACCCATTCCAGGCTCTCACCACTCTCAATGTGAAGAACTTCCTCCTCACATCCACTCTAAATCTACCCATCTCCAGCTTTGCTCCATCCCCCCCAGTCCGCGCCACAAGTGCGCANTGTCAGGCAGGACTTGCCCTTGGTGAAGCCATGCTGACTGTGCCCATGTCGAGGCTGTGATGGGCAAATGGAGCCCAGGTCACCTGAGGAGTCCAGGCGGATCCACAGAATGAAGCCCAAGGCAGATTTTACCTCCTCTTCCTTTCTTCACTGATGCCCACAGCACTGACAGGAGCCTTCTCTTGAGCAATGGCAATGCTGGGGGGG
>VXBP01001424.1:0-138009 GCA_013400115.1 Rhinopomastus cyanomelas | reverse complement strand
GGCCAGCACGTAAGACCCTGCTCTGCCACCAGCCAGGAGCAACTCTCCTCCCCAGATGCCGGATCTCCTCGCTCTTGTCCCTGACCAACCACCCAGCCCCGCCCAGCACCTCGTTCCCCTCTCTCGTGGCAGCTCCCACGTGCTGGCCGCCACCAGCGGTCAGCCCCGCCACGTCCCCTTCCCAGCTGTCTGTCACTGCCTGTTCCCAGTGACAAACTGGCATTTGGAGCTTGTGTTGGCACTTTTTGTGTCGGCTTCTTTCTGAGGCTCCACTGCTGTGATTTCGAGAGAGAGAAGGAGAACGAGCGTTTTAGGATAATCTTAAAAGCAGCAAAAATTATTACATGTCAAACACCAAATGGGGAGTTGAAAAGGCTCCCAGGTGGGCTGCAGAATTAAATGTTTGGAGGCTTTCTTTTCCCCGGTGAGGCAAGGAACGGCTACGTCACCATGGCAACTGCAGGGCAAATCCTGGGCAGCAGCTCAGCGCACTGACGGCAGCCCGGGCCTCCCTAGGGCTGCGGATGGACTGGGAGCCCCCTGCATCCAGCCATCCATCTCTTCCATCTCCTAACTCCTCCTCCATCTGCCTTGGAGCCAAATTTAAACCTTGGGTCAAGAGCCAGCAAGACCAGTTGCAGACCCGAAGGGTGTCCAGCACAGGCTGGGAAAGATTGACGCTTCCCTTACCAGTGGCCAGACTGGCCAAGCTGGGCAGGATGGATGCTGCTGTCAGCAGGCAGCAGAGAAGGCTGCCCTCAGCACGAGATTTATAATGAGACTGTAGATCAACTACCAGCAGCCTCCAACCTTGAAAGCAGCGGCAGAGAGGGCTGCAGAGCATCCCACTCCTTCTTCGGGCAGCAGGTGCCTGTACCCAGTGCCCAGTGATGAACCATGGCAGGGGCTGTCAACCTGCCTCTAGAAACCTACTTTTTGGAAATCCAGGGACATCCCCAGTGAAAAAGGGGCCAATCTGATTTTGCAAGGCCTCATCTTGGGGTGAAAGAGAATCATGGGCATGAGGAAACACCAAACACCAGCCTTGGTGCTGGCAACAGGCAGCTCCTCCACCCAGGAGCACAGCGGAGGCACCGAGACAAGGACACAGACGGTAGCAGTCCCCTCCCTCCTGAAGCAGATGATGCTGATGCCCAGCTCCCTGCATAGGTGCTCTCCCCCTCTCAACCTCTGCTCAGAGAGCCGCTTTTTTTCCTTTATCACAGGCAAACAAAGTGGAAAATGAATTCCTTTAGATAGCAAATGAGTTTAATAGAAATGGTGATGGAGCGACGCTGTGCTGGGAATGTTAATCCGGCACCTGATGCAGCTGGACTCTCAAGCAGGGCAGTGCGGGAGGAAGGAGGTTGTGCTTGAGAGCAGAGACACCTGGTCTGTGCCCAGACTGTGTCCCCTGGCTGCTGGTCAGACCTTAGCAGGATGGGACCCACCTCTGCTGCCACAATCCCGATTGTAAGGGCTGGGATAGACAGAGCGAGCACTGGAACAGGCTGCCCAGGGAGGTGGTGGAGTCGCCATCCCCGGATGATTTTAAAGGTCATTTAGATGGCAATATGGTCTAGGGGTGACCTTGGCAGCATAGGGTTACTGGTTGGACTTGATGATCTCGAGGGTCTTTTGCAACCTGAATGACTCTACGATTCTGTGGCGGTGACGGGCCAAGCAACCAGCACGTCACTGTCCTGGCATCACAGACACCTCCAAACTCCACACCAGTGCTGTGGCGGTAGGGTAAGGGGTCACAGCTCGCTACCGGGAGGGATTTATCAAATCACACAAAGTAATGCAGAAAGGAACAGGCTGTGCGGGATCCAAGCCTCTGGTTTCTCCACCAAGACCAAATGTGCTAAGACAAGTGATGACAGTGCAGAGATCTTGCTCTAAGGATTAAGAGGATCCAGGTCCTTGCTCTAATCGGTGACTTTTGCCATCAAGTCAAGAGGGGACGCGAGCACTGGTGCAGTGCAAGAGACACGGGGCAGCCTGAGAACTGACCCTGGCAGAGCCTTTGCTTCCCAAGCCCAGGGCCGCAGGGTCACCGGGGACGTGGCTTGTGTGCAAAGCAGGAAACCCGGCGTGTGGAGCACAGCAGCTCTGCCAGCACACAGACAGCTCTGGAGAGCGGCCAGAGCCACCCTGGGGCGGCCGAGATTTCTATCAGCACAAGGTCTCTGTAAACAGAGCTACACAAAAACAAGACGTGAGTGTCCCTGCTTCCAGCAACACAAGAGCAACGGAAGCCACGGCGTGAGGACGCGGGCTCTGGGTACTTGAGCAAGCAGAGAATGAGGCAGAAGAGCCACTTGCTCAACCTGCAGCCACTCTCCTCTCTTAGGAGGCCAGCGCCACCACTGCAAAACTTAGCCCAAGCCGGTTTTCCAGTGCCTCCCTTCCACTCTGAGTCCAGCAGCAACAGGTTCCCTCAAGCCTCTGCTTCTGTCACAGCCCAGCTTCACTTTGCCCCTGGTCCCAGCTTCACTGCTGCCAAGGCGACAAGCGTCCGAGCTCGATAAAGCCTTTCAAAGGTGGGCTGGCATTTCTCTGCACATGTTTTTTCACTCATCCTTTTCATCTGGCTAATTTATTCCCTCTTCCCGAGCACAGCTTTAATTGAGTTCACAGCAGGGTTCCAGCACCAGAGCAAAGAACCAAGCACCATCAGCCTCCTCAGGCAGGGACCCCGCGGGGGGCGGCGGGGCAGATGCTGCGAGTGCGGCGCCTGGTCAGATCTTGGCTCCTCACGGCCCCCGGTCCATCTCCTGCCCACTTCAGCATCCACCCAGACACGGCGGAGCCAGTCGAGCAGCCGGGCAGCACAGTTTGACAGGAGCTGGGACGCAGGCGTTCCCCCACAGCTCCTGCCACGCTGCCCAGGACCACGCCAAGCGCTATTAGAGGCTGGTTTCACCCCGCACTGCCCATTCTCTGCCAGCTGCCCGTCCTGCAAAGCTTCAGCACTGTCCTCCCCATGACACCTCCAGGCACCAGGACACCCTCTGGGGAGCAGGAGCTGCCAGTGCTCCCACCACTCCTTTCCCTGGCACTCAGGGCTACCGGGATGGGCCCACGCTTCTGCTGCCAGAGCATATCTGATTCCTCTGCTAACCCGACCTTATTTAGTTCCCCGTAAGCCCCCAGGACATCACAACTGTAACTGAAGAGGAGGAAAGAATGGAAAAAGCCCAAGCAGCAAGCCTCAGAAAACACAAACCTTTCTTCTGATCAATAGTGCAGCCAGCTGGAAAAAGTATAATTCAATTTGTCGGCGCACGGGCGTTAGTTACTGCGACGGAGCCTTCCCTCGCCACCTTGACGCTGGTGCGCCTAGGGCAGGGCGACCGCCGCCGTGCGGCAGGGAGCCAGGGCAGGGCGCAGCCCTCGCAGCCGCCCGTGAGCCGACGGGGATCTCGCTCAGCATCCTCGTCGCCCTCCTCCAGCTCACTCACCGGGGGAACCTCTGCACGTGCGCCTAGAGACGCCTCTTCCCATCTGTGGGTGTCGACAGGCGCATCACACACACGTTCATTATTTAATCTGCCTGTGAGGTGGCCTAAATGGTTCTGACGCTAATTGCGGCGCGTGTGTGTTTATAGACAAGCAGCGTGCCCGACCCGCATCTGCGCCGTACACACGGCCGGGGCCGGTGCGGGAGGCAGCGACGCTCCTCACGGCCAGGGGCGCAGCCCTGTGGGCAGCAGTTGCGGCTCCTCCTGCCTCCGTCGAGCCGCTGCGAGGCAGCAGCAGGGCTGGGGGCAGCACCAGGGATGAGGGCAGCACCAGGGCTGGGAGCCGCAGGGCTGGGAAGGACCCGCTGCTCCTCTGCACCAGCAGTAAAGGTTCGACAGCAGCGCAGCCGGCGCTTAGGCTTCATTGCAGCATTACAGAGGTAGCGCTGCTCGAAGCCCCAGCCCCTGGAGTCGGGTTACGAGGCAGGAAGCCTGGCTTTCGTCAGGAACAAGGGATGGGGAGAGGGACCAGCCCTGCTGGCTGCACAGAAACGCCGGAGAACCGCAAACCAACAGGCTCCAGCGCCGCTCAGCACATAAAAGCAGCCAGCACTTTAACGTCTACTTGTTTTTCAGATAACCCGATGCCTCTGGAGTGGAGCAGAGCGGGACAGCCCTGGGACTTGCCCTGGCCAGCAGCCGGAAACAGGGGATCGCCGCGCTGCCTCTCCCCGCACGGACACGCACACGATCGCAGAGTTACTGCCATTACATCACTGCTGGAAGCCTCGTTCCAGTCACATCCCGTTCCGTGGGATCCTGCACACACACAGAACAAGCAGCACATAGCGGGGTTTTTCCTAGAGGGGAAGGTTGGGTTTTCTGTGTATCAGTCCAAGCAGACACGGGCAGAAGCTGCTCACACGCGATGGCTGTGCCATGGACCCGGGCAGAGGTGGCATCCTTAAACACTTCTGTGTTCTTCAGTCCTGTATTCCACCTCGAAACCTTTCCCTTCCCCATTCCCTTCTCATCACCTCTACTTTTGATGTCTCCATCAGGCCCCATGGTGCTTGGAAGAGAGCTCCAGATGATGCTCTCAGATGGCCAGAGCCCCCTTCCCAGCCCACAGACTCTCAAAGGCAGAGGGCAGACTCTAAACCTGCTCCTTGCAGAAGCAGCAGCCACTGGGCTGTTTTAGCATCGGAGAGGAAGACAAGCACCCGGGATCCCAGGCAGGGACAAGCTTGAAGACAGCCCTTGGTGCTGCACAGAGGGAAATGTTAACAGTGCAGCTGCTGGAGTTTCCTCATTGGGTGGGTAGAGAAAAGGGGAAAATATAAGAAAACAAAATCCCACTAGCAATTAATTCCTGTTCAGTCAGATACAAAAGGCAGAAGGAGGGGTGAGAGAGGGAGAGAGAGAGGAAAGGAGGAGACAAGAGAAGACAGAAGTGTTTCCTCCTCGAGTATTTATTTTCAGGTCTGCCCTGGAGCGCTGCTTATTGAGACACAGAGCCTCTTCATGCTGCAGCTCATCAGCTCCTGCTGCCTGTGCTCACGGCCTCGTCGGGATGGCTGGAGCTGCCAGTGCCAGATCCCATAGAAAGCACATCACCTTCAGATGCTGGCGTCAGCTCCAGATGCCCTGTCACAGCTGCTCTCCAGCTCTCTATCCTCAACCCAGCATCAGATATCTGAGGGTTTTGTCTCCTGCAGGAGCTGTGCTGGCATCTAGCTCAAAACACATACCCAGCTCCAACCCTTGGCTGTTCAGCCAAGGCATGGAAAAGCACTGGAGCTGGGGCCCTGAGGGCTGCTCCTCCACACTTTGAGCTGCCTCAGTATTTGCCACAAAGTCCTCAGGGCAGCAGAGGTGTCCTGCGTGGGGCTGGGATAGGCTTCAGCTGGTCAAGCTGATGAGTTGAGAGTAGTGACCAAGCAAGGTGGTGGAGGGCCCCAGACTGCTGGCAGTGACATCTCCTGGAGGAGTGCCAGAGCTGACATCCTGATCCCAGACAGCAATTAAGAAATTAAGCTATCAGAGGGGCTTTTTGGGAGGGGTGAATGTCTGTGGTTTGGTCGTATGCCAGAGCAGGTCAATAACATTTGTCCTTGCCCTCTCTGCCAACAGATGGAGAACCTCCTCTGCTCCTGCTCCTACCACAGACACACAGCTCCCTCCTCCTCCTCCCACTACCACACACCAGAGAAGGATGGGAACCTACAGTGACACTTGCTGCGGGGATACCAGGGGCCATTCCCATCTGGCATCACAGCCACTGTGACCTCCTCGCTCCCTTCATGCCCTTCTCCCTGCTGTGCTCCCACCCCGTGGGTGGACATCTGCGCCCACATGCCCACAGCCACCCACAGCCAGCGTCCTCCTCGTGCCAGGGAGGAGAAATATTAATTTCTTTCCCCCTGTAATATTTTGCTTGGCTGAGCAGATTTAGAATTGAAGAGTCAGGCTCTGCCTAGAGACCAGAACCAGATTTAATTCCATGGTTTAGGAAGCCCTGGAGCAGGTTGTTCTTATTTTAAGCTGCCGGTGCATTTAGACGCGAGTGACATTTCAAGAGGCTGGGATGGGAGACGGTTGGTGCCCTGTGTCTTGGCCCTGGCTGGTGCCCTGTGTCTTGGCCCTGGCTGGTGCCCTGTGCCTTGGCCCTGGCTGGTGCTGAGGAGCTGTGCAGCTCAGCTCCATCAGCTGCTCTGCCCACGTCAGTGAGCGTGAGGGGTGGTGGCGAGCGCTCAGCAAAGCTCCGGAGACCCGTTGCCATGTCTTTCTAGCTGATGAGACATGAGGGAAAGCGGAGAGGGGAGAGGTGTGAAAGCCTCTGATGAGAACTGCTCGGTGCGTTGTGGCTTCCTGAGCCACGCTGTCAGCTCCCCCCGCCCAGGAGCTGCCAGTGAGCCGAGCCCCCGGTAACGAGCAGTTGGCAGAGACGGAACAGGGAGGTGGTATCTTGACCAGAGGATGGTCCCAGGGGCGCAGCAGCTCTGGGGGCTGCGGTGGAGCTCAGGACAGCTGCGGTGTGGGGAGATGGAGCGCACACCGCAGCAGCCCGTGCCCGAGCTCGCTGTGGTCTGCCACGGTACAGAGCGCCGTGGGCTGCGGCGTCGAGTTCCGACTGAAGCAGACGAGCCGGAGAATGAAAATGGATCCTGTCACGCAAGCCTTCCCCAGCTGCACCGCGCGGGTAGTCCCAAGCAGGGGCAGCTCCAGCAGGGGGCTGCCAAGGAAAAAGCACCCCACGAGGTCTGGGGGGGCTGTGCACAGACCCACTGCACCTGGAGGAAGGTCTGAGTGAAGAGGAAGCTTCAGAGATGCAAGGTGAGAGGAACAAAGGAGCACAACTAGCTGTGATGGAAGCCCAGCTGTGAAAGCATCTTTCTGTCAGGGCAATTATTGTTATTATTATTATTATTGCCACTGTTTTTCTGTTTTCTGACACTTCACTAAGAAGCAGCTGAAGAGAAATCTCTAGACAGCTCCCTGAAAGGAGGCTGAAGCAAGGTGGGGGTCAGTCTCCTCTCCCAAGGAAGAACCAATAGGACAAAAAGAAATGGCTTCAAGTGGCAGCAGGAGGTTTAGGTTGGCCATGAAGAACAATTTCTTCTCCAAAAGGGTGGTTGAGGCCTGGCCAAGGCTGCCCAGGGCAGTGGTGAGTCCTCATTCCTGGAGGAACTGAAAAGCCACGGAGATGTGGTGCTGAGGGACACGGGTTAGTGGGGAACCTGGCAGCATTAGGGTAGGGCAACAGCTGGGCTCAGTCTTAAAGGTCTTTCTCAGCCTAAACCATTTTGAGGTACCTTGTCTTGAATGAAGCTAAATCTGGCTGTCAGCCAGCCACAAGGGGTGCTCCCCAGGGTTCAGCACTGGGACTGGTTCTCTTTGTCTTCACTAACGATTAGGATGAGGGGACTGAGGAGCGCGTCCTCAGTAAGGCTGCAGGTGACACCAAGCATGTTGACCTGATGCAGGGTAAGGAGGGTCTACAGAGAGACCTAGATGGGCTAACTGTGTGAGGTTCAGCAAGGCCAATGGCTGGGTCCTGAGCCTGAACCACAATGACCCTACAGAAGGCCACAGCTTGAGGCGGTGTGGTCGGAAAGCTCCACGAAGGAAAAGGACCTGGGGGGCACTACACAGAGAATCACTGAGTGTTAAGGCCTGGAAGGGAGCTTGAAAGATCATCGAGTCCAGCTCTCATACCAGAGCAAGATCACGCACAGCAGGTCACACAGGACCATGTCCAGGTGGGTTTGGAATGTCTTCAGAAGAAGGGACTCCACAACCTCTCCAGGCAGCCTGTCCCAGTATTGTGTCAGCTCTGGGCCCCTCACAACAAGAAGGACATGGAAGCATTGCAGTGTGTCCAGAGAAGCACAACAAGGCTCAAGAAGGGTCTAGAGGACAAGTCCTATGAAGAGCAGCTGAGGGAATGGGGGCTGTTCAGCCTGGAGAAAAGGAGGCTGAGAGGAGACTTCCTCACTCTCTACAACTACCTGAAAGGAGATTGAGGCAAGGCTGGTAGCATCTCTTCTCCCTGGTGGCAACTGCCAGGGCCAGAGGCGTTGGCTGCAAGCTGCACCAGGGGATGCTCAGGTTGAATGTTTGGAACAATTTCTTCACTGCAAGGGTTGCTGAACATTGAACCAGGCTGATGGGGCCAAGTGGTGGAATCCCCATCCCTGGAAGCATTTCAGCAAGGTGTGGACCTGGTTCTTAGGAACATGGGTGCTTAGTGGCGACCTGACCGTGCTGGGTCTAAGGTTGGGCTCGATCACCTCAAAGGTCTCTTCAAGTCAAAGAGATCCTGTGATCTGCTGAGACCAGCCAGTGTCGCCAGAGCCAGTGAAAACTTGGGCACTTAGGTGTAGCCAGGGCACCCTCCTCTTTCCCCCATCCTCCTGGAGCACCAGCCCAGGCCATGAGACACCCAGAAGGAAAGGACTGCAAAGAGCAAACGGGGAATGAAGATGAGGAAGTCGGAACAAACAAAAGAATTACGAAGATAACCAAGAGCAAGCTCAATGCAATTAGCTGGACTGTTAAACGAGTAAGAAAAGACATTAAATAAAGTTTCCTGAATGTCAAGTCCACACCACTGCTCTATGTTCAGGAGAGAAAATGAATCCCTTGAGCAAATCTCCCTGCTCCAGGGCTCAGCATTAAAGGCTTTCCTGTGGCTGTCGCCAGCTGAGGTCCCTTTGATCTGGGCTGTGGATGCAGCGCGCGTCTCCCAGCCAGCACCGCCCCAGCCGCTCCCCCCGCAGCCCCACGGCAGCCCGGCGCAGACATCACTTGGTGCTCACAAGGTCCTTCATGGGAGACAACTGCAGCCGCAGAGGCATGGGCACTCCTGCACACACCCCCGTTTGTGGGTGTCCCCTGTGCACCAGCGGGATCCAGACACACCATCCTCCTGTGGATGACTTGGCCTCATCCCTGCCTGAGCTGGCTCTGGCATCGTCATCCTGCCACCGGCAGTCAGAAGCTCTTCAGTGCCCTGCAATTGTTCTGCGGGTCCCCCAGAGCTCTCACCCCCACCTTTGCTCCTCTCCCCCAAGCTTCCTGCCGCGTTTCTCCAGCAGAACCCTCTTGTGCAGAACACAGAGGGGCACAAGAGGCACCTTCACCTGGGGTTACAGCACAGCCGTACACTCCTCATGCAAACACTCAGCCGTGTCCTTCAGAGATCGAAAGCAGAGCCCCAAACTCCTGTGAGGCACCAACATCCCGAGCTGACAGCTCCAACTCGCCTCTCATCCCTGCACCAGCACCCCAAGAAGCCACGTGTTGCTGTCCTGGTCAGAGCCAGAGTTTGCCAGCACCCACCACGGAGACAGGAGGATGCACCCGGGCTCCCTCCACCCAGCAAGCCCCACAGCAGAGCCTTGGGGCTCTCCTTCCACCTCAGGTGGCCCTCTTCTCCATCCTGCAGGCCTACCTGCTGGGGCAACAGGGCTGACCCCTGGCAGCTGCCCTGCTCCTGTCTCTACCCCCAGCCCTGGTGAGGAATCTGCTCAGTGGGAGCCATGGAGCTAATTGGGAGCACATTCACTGAGCAGTACCTGAACTTGCACCAGTTTTGCAAGTCCCTCCTGGCTCCAGTCACACTGTCACTCTGGGCAGCCTTGAACTGCTCCAAACCCTGATAAAAACACGGCCCTGCACTTGCACCTGCTGCCGTGACAGCAGTTCCTGCGGAACTGATAATGCTCAGGATGCTGCATCCCAGAAACCCCCTCAGAGGTGGGGTCCAGTTGTGCACTTAACGGGACAATTCAAACACCAGAAGTAGCAAAGGGACCTCCAGGCACATCCAGGATGATGCGCAGGGCAGGCAGGTGCCAAAGCAGTGAAGGAGCTGAAACCCCAGTGTCCCACCTCCCCTTGGATGCCACGGGAGGGAGCAGGCCAGCTCTGCAGCTCTGGCAGGACCAGGCACCTGCACACAGTCCTGAGAGGTGTTTAAGGAGGACAGGGAATGACTAACAAAGCACCAGCCCTGTGGATGCTGCAGGAAGTTTGTGCATGAGCAGCACCGAGGCACCCTGGGGGCAGCTGGGGACTAGGGACAAGGACTTGCCCTGGTTTCCCACCTTGCCTGTTGTGCTGGAGATGGAGCAGGGCTGCTCCTGCAGCTCAGAGGCACATCACACCGCAGGGAAGGTGCTGTGACCGTGCCTCAGCACATCCTGCAGCCCCAGGCCACCACCAGTCCTGCCTTCCCCCTCAAACATATACTGCTGCTCCATCACTCCCGGCAACACCCACAGGCTCTCTGCAGCCTCTCACACCCTCTGGTCCATCCCCAGCCCCCCAGCCCTGCCCACCCTCCTTGGTGCTCGACTGGCTGCTCTCAGTGATGACATTTAACAGGCTCCCCTGAAGCAGTGAGATTATGAGCTGCACCCTTCCAGCAATAGAAACACTAATTACTACCCGGATAAATGGGAATATCAATGATGAAAGTCAATATTATTGCCGCCTTTGTTCCTGTTTGTTTTATTTGCAGATGAAAAGACCACTCAGCCCGTCTCCCCAGGATGTGGCCAGGAGCTGGAGCAGCTCCTCTTGGCAGGCTGGGCCGGAGCTGCGCCCCGATAAGAAACGACCCGCACAGCCGCTCGCAAAGGGCTCTCTAAATCAGCAGCTCTCAAAGCAGCCTTTGTCTTTGATTGATTCATAAAACGGGAGCTGCCTCCACTCCCCACTCCAGCACCAGGCGAGGGAGGACTTGGTGCTGGGGGGGAAGCTGCGACGTGGGTGGAAGTGATTAATCATGGAACACAGCGCGGTGCCGGGAACGCTCCGCGGCTTGGCGGGGTTCGATGCTCACACCTTCATCCTCCTCATCCAGTGCTCCTGCCACAGGAGTGCGAACTAAGGGCCCCCCAGGCTCCAACAGCAAATCTGGGGCTGAGCTCAGGACGGACCTGCAGCAGCGCTGCGGTGGGGCAAGCGCTCGCAGCGCCAGCGTCACCTTATTCAGCAGGTCTGCTCCCTCTGCGTGTTCTGAGTCAGAGCTGCTGATTTCGGTGACAAGAGACCTTTTTCTCTTTTGAGGCCTATTAGCCTCGGGAGCCAGCACACAGCTGAGAGCCAGTGAATGGGATGCTAATTTTGGAGCATCAGGAGCCACACGCTTCCCGGAGGGGCCCCTCTGCACCCACGACCCAAATCGCCTCCGTCCCCGTCCAGACCCTCAGCCCAGTACCAGACAAGCCACCCCTCTGGCCCCTGCACACCCACCTCCAGGAAGCAATGCGGCTTGTTTCAAGTCCCTCTGTGCCCCCTCCCCACCCCCCGTGCATGCCAGGGCGCAGCTGAGCAGAAAGCCTCGCCACCCACCACACGGCTCCTGCTCGTGCTTCTTCCCTGCAAACATTGATGTGACATCCCCAGCTGCGTGTGCACCACACCATTGCCCCCCAACACAGGAGAGAGCTGCCTCACTGCTGGAGGACCTGCAGACTCCTGCCACAGGGAGTCTCTGGTCCCCCCAACCAAGCCCTAAGCACCAAAGCCCCCCTTAACCTGGCTGTATCTAGTCACACGAGGGTCTCTGCTGCCCCACAGCAGGGACAGCCCCGATGCTGCTGGATGGTTCAGCGTGGCACCTGCCCTCAGAGAGGGAGAGAAGCAGCCCTCACAAACCACAGGGCTCAAAGCTTTTCAGTTCCAACACTGCAGCTCCCTGCACTAAAGCCCCACTGGGGTTCAGCCCGGTGCCAGAACTAAACGAAGCCCCTGACCGCAGCCCCAGTGCTCATGGTCTCCATGGGGAGAGGGCTCATGTGCCCGCAGGATGCCCAGGGATGAGGTGATTCCTTTCAGCACCAGGGGCTGCTTTGCTCTGGCCATTTGTGCAGGCCAAGGGTCGCTGTGCCGACCCTGGGGTGTTCAGGACCTGAGATGGGGCTGGTGCCCACCATCACACTTGGCTGCCCTGCTCTCGCACCCACTAGTAGAAGCATCAGGCTGAGGAACAGGCGGCACCTCCCCTCTCCATTATCCTCATTTTCCCAGGAAGTACAGGGGTTGGGGTTTTTTACTCAAAGGAAAAAACAAATCCAACTTGTTTTCTAAATACTGTTCTCAGGGGGGAAAAAAGCCCAGGAACTTTTGCAGCCGGTGCTCTGGAAGAAAATGCCCACCTCTGAACCCAAACCAGATGGCTCTTAGCACTCGGGGGGTTTTGCAGGAAGGACTTTAACCAGCAGGATCATTTCCCAGCAGGATTTTGTCTTGCTAGAAGATCACTAAGAACAAACGTGGTTTGGGGCTTGCTGCTGAGCAGGTGCCTTGACAGAAAAAGCTGCTGTTCCCATGGTCCCACCACTTGCTCCACAAGGCCTGACACACTGGGAACTCCTCTGACCCAGCAGCATTCGCACAGAGTGGGGACAAGGTTCACCCCTGCTGCCATGAAGTGGGAAAGAGCAACAGGCGGCTCAGGAACGCTCTCTGCCAGCTGGACATAGCTCTCTGCCAGCCCTCCTCACGCAGGGACAGCAGGCAAGGTGAAGGCAGGACTCCTCTTTGCATGCATCAGGTCGAGCCTGTGCAGCCTTTGCTTTGAGCAAAGAGCACCGTGGAGAGAGGAAATTGCCAACCTGTGGCACGTGTGGGCCAGCTCAGGCTCGCCCGCTGTGAACCCAAGGGTGCTTTCTCCCCACACACTGCCCAGTGGCACCGGTTCTGCAGAGCAGAGATCACACACCTGGCTCGAGCAGCTCCCACTCCTCCATTCTGGCACATACAAGACGCTTAAGTCATCCTATGTTGGTCTTGGTTTGGTTTTTCCCCATCAGGAAACCAGATGCTGCTCTTTCCCCCTCCAGAGCCAGCACCTGGGCAGCAGCCAGCTCCGCCGTTTGCTGCCCCACGTGCCACTGAGTCAAGCTGGCAGCTCCCAGCTTCCAGCAAGGGCTGCACTGCCTCAGCCCAGGACTGATGGGGGGAAGAGGCACTTCTACCACACTCACGGCAGCAGAAAGCGCCCAGCCCCAGGCTCAGCAGCACGGACACAGCATCACACGCTCAGCATCACAGCGGTGCCACCTACCCGGGTCAGATGAAGACGGGATGCCAGGGGATCGGGTGCCAGGGGAGCGCTGGGCTGTGGCCTCTCCTCTGCTTTCCACTCATGCACTGTGGGCAAAACAACACAGCAATTAAGGCTCCAGACCTGGCACTTCGGAGGCGAGCGGGAGGGGAACGGAAGAGCTGTGACTGCTTTTGCCTCCCTCCCAGCACCGGAGCTCAGCCAAGCTTCGTCTTCATCCGAGCTGGTATTTAAAAGCTACAAATCAGGCTGCAACAGACAGAAAAAAAACACATGCTACTGCCAAAATATAGTGGCCCCACCGCTGCAAGGCCCCCAGATGAACTGCCTAATAGGAGCCATTCCCCACGGAAACGGAGCGGGGCTGTACTTAGCCCGGCATCGATCTGCTGACAGCCAGCGGGACAGATCTGGGCCAGAGCACTGGGGAATCACTCTCAGCTCGCTCTCAAGGAGCACACGCATGCAAAGCTCTCCTAAAGAGAAGCTGTTGTGAAACCCCGCAGCGGCCGGCTGCGAGGCCAGAGCGGCTTGCTGGTCAGCCTGGGCTCACACCACCCTCAGTGGGACAGCCCAGCCCCTGCCCTCAGCAGCTCCGGGTTGTGCAAGGCAGCAAAACCCTTCGCTCAGGACAGGAGCTGCGAGAGGATCTGGCAGTGATGTGACACAGCTACATCCTCCAGATCTGTGGGGTTTAGGGGTCCTCCCGATGTACTGGGAGTTGGGGATGAGGGCAAGGCAGGATGTACTCCCCATCTTGGAGTGAAAATGAAAAAGGAGCTTCTCCAGCCCTCTAGATTTTACAAGCAGTTATCTGAGAGAACCCCAAGACACCTAACCCCTTGGCACTTCTGCCCCAATGGCTGATTCTCTCCCCTTTATCCCCTGCAGCCCCCTCTGAACTCAGGTACTTAGCAGGTCCTACAACGGTCCCCCCAAAGCTGCCAAAACCAGGAGCAAACCCCTGCTTCAGGGGAGCCCAGTCTGCCCAGCCACCCTCCAGGGGCCCTAGCAGTGCTCCAGAGCCTGGAGAAGGCAGTGAAAAATGGGAATCAACCTGCTTGGTTTCTTTGGTGGGTGCTGCTTCCACACATCGCTTGATTTAAGAGACCAAAAACATGTTTACGAGGTTAACACTCAGAGGGATCAAAACCTGTTTAGCTGGGGAGGAAAACAACTCTACCACCCCAAACTTCTCGTGGGGTGGGACCTGCTTTTCACTCTCCCCCCCACAGCAGACACTTCAAATGCCTTTTGGGGCTGAAAGGCTGTTCCTGGGGACAGACTGAGGACAGGACCCGCATGAGGAGGCTGTTCCACTGCTCCCCTCCACCACTGCACCGAGCTGCCCTGACCCCAGAGAGAGTCGGGGACCACTGGGCACGGGGGTCAGCTGGGAGCCAGGGGACGATCGAAGCATGGAGGGCATCCACGGGGGATAGGGGAAAAAGAGAAGCCTTCCTCCTCCTCCTCTCCATGAGGGGCATCAGCACAGCCCACCGTAAGTGCACCGTGGTGCCATTTTTAATTAATGGAAGAAAAAACTAATCATTAAATTAAACTTCTCATTACTCCAGCTGAATACCCTCTAAGTAAATTTAATTACCGCACGAATCAGGTTTCTCCCTGCCTGTTTCATTAGCTACTGATAAAGATTAAGGGGGGAGAAGGGGGAAGGAAGGAGAGATGGAAACAGAGGAAGCAAATGGAAGACGGGAGTAAGTGCAGACCAGGGGTAAATGATTCAGCGGGTTTGAGGGGCTGCCAGCAAGGGCCTGGGGAAAGACCCTCCCACAGGAGGCTGGAGGGACTTCTTGCAAGATGAACTCCCTTCCTCCAGCCCAGGGACAACCAGTAACTTCCAGACACACACACCCTGGGCACGGAGACCACAGGGATGAGGTCCCACCGCTTTTCCCAGCATCACCATTTGTGCTCTCTGGCTTCACCGCCAGCAGCAGCAGGTGGAGGCTTGAGCACAACCCCACGCAAGGCAGATGCTGGTTTCAGATGTGCAGCAGCCCTCTGGCTGATCTCACGTAGCTCCCAAAAGCCAGTCTGAGCCTCTGCAACAGAGGCAGCAGCCCCAGCGCTTCGGCAGCGAGCCAGCGCTGACAGAAGCATGAGGACCACGCAAGCAGGAAGAGCAGACACCTGCTGTCCTACCCTACTGCTCCTTGTTGTATTTTAAGCCTTTCACAGGGGGCTGGGTGAGACCTCCAGGAGCCTGTGGCAGACCACAGTCTGGGCACTGTGGCCACGGCCTCGGGGCCCTGGGGGATCCTCCAGGTGGGCTCAGTGCAGCGTGCTCTCCCGTCAGGCAGGAGCTGTCTGCCAGAGCCAAAATCAGCTCCCGCAGAGCCTCTCCTGCCGTCCCTGGAGTCGCAGGTACAACACGTTCTGCTACCACGGGCTCTTCACTCAAAGCCCCACACCCCAGTCCCACAACGCATGGCCCGTGTCCCACGGCTCCCGCGCCCTCACACACACAGCACAAGTGGCCCCTCGGGTATCGCAGGCACCAGTGTCAGCTCTGGGGCTGCTGAGCTCCTGGGTGCCACCCATCAGGCCGGCAACTCAGATCCTCCAGCCTCCAACCCCCGAAGGTTTGGGCTGGGAAAATGGGGGGGTGCGGGGAGTCTTGCTTCCTTGTGTTTTTTTCACTTGGTGGCCAAATTGAGAGGGAAATCCAGGTCACCGGAGCCTTTTTTCCCCCGTCCCCAAATAATTTTAAACCTTGGTGAGAACCCGGGGCTGAACGAGCTCTGTTTGGTCTGAAGCGAGCGTGTCGTTTTGTTTGTAGGTGGTTCCCCCTCCACACGGATGCAAAAAAGCCTTGAAAGCAATTCAACACCAAATGTCATCTCCAAGCAGATGGCTGAAAGGCTTCACTTTGAAAATGTCAAAACGAAACTTCTCGGTGGCTCGTGGGGGGTTTGTCTCTCTCCCCAGCCAAAGCCACTGGCTGAGTGCAGCCTGGCCCCGCGAGCGGCTCTGTTGACTGAAACCCCGATCGCCGGGTGCCAGAGCGATCCCACGGCCCCCGGGACCCGAGCACGGAGCAACAACATGGCCAGCAGGAACCCGGGGACTCACCGTGGCAGCAGGGGCCAGCAGCTCAACTTCACGTGCTGGAGGGGCTTCCTGCGCAGCGGCGGGAGAGGGGGGACCAGCAGGGTGCTCCTGCCCGTCTCATGGGACCCGACGTGCGGCAGCGGGACGCTCTGCTCGGCCCCGACGCGCAGCCCTGCAAGACAGGAAGGCGGGGACAGCGTGAGAAGGTGCTGGGGGGATGAACCCCCGCGTTCAGCCCGGGGCCAGCTACAGTCCCGTAACAACCCAGCCCCAAACCCACGAGCCAGGTTAGAACCTCGGGTTCGTTTTCTTTGCCTTTCTGCCCGTGGCCCAGGGCCAGGCCGTGAGGAGCCGCAGGAGCGTGGCCCTCGTGGTGCACCAGCACACACCGCAGCGCGCCACCGTGGTGTCAGGAAACCCGCTCCTGTGCGATCGCTAACCCGATTGCTCAGCAAAAGAGGATTAGATGAAGCTCAGACTAAGCATCTCAACAGTATCAGGCTGTAAGACGATGCTCGGCTGTTGCCACCACAAAGGTGGCACTGAGACAGATTCATCTGCTCGGAGAGGAGCAGATCTTACCGTGGAGAGCCCCGCCTGGCATGAAGAGTGGTGCTTGCCGGGTGCCCAGTAGGAGGTTTCATGCCCACAGGGGCAGGACAGACCTGGCTGCCAGATGGAGCCACGTGGAACAAGACTTGCTCCAAGCTCCAACCTCCTCCCAGGTTCAGGGGGCGGCAAGGGGAAATTAAGCCCATCTGTTCCCAAAGCACTGGGCTAGTGGAGAGGTGAGCAGGCTCGAACGCAGCTCCCAGGAGAGCTGGGGAGACACAGAGCCAGCAAGACCAGTCCTCCAAGCCCCAGGCTCACTACTGCAGTGAGCTGGAGACCTTAGCTGACTTCCAATTAACCTCTTCAGCAAACGAGCTGCAGCAGCTCATAGGTTCCCTGCTCCTCCACCTCCACCCCGCCCTGACGAGACCACGCCTGGAATGAAGGCTGTATCCAGCTGTAGGCTCCCCGGTTCAAGAGAGACAGGGATCATAAGGCTCCAGTGAGAGACTGTAGGGATGGAACTGGGAAAGCCAAGGCCTCCTTAGAATTGAACCTTGTGAGAAGGGTCAAGGGCAACAAAAAGGGCTTCTTCAAACACACTGCAGATAAATCTAAAACTAGAGGCAATGTGGGCCACCTGCTGAGTGAGGTGGGTGCCCTGGAGACAGAGGATACAGAGAAAGCAGAGACACTGAACACCTTTGCCTCTGTCTGTACTGCTGGGAGCTGTCCTGATATCCAGCCCCAGACTGCTGAGACCCCAGAGGAAGTTGACAAAAGAGAGGCACCTGCCTTGGTTGATGAGGGCTGGGTTAGGGATCACTTGACCAAACTGGACGGACACAAATCCAAGGGCCCTTATGGGATGCACCCGTGCCTGCTAAGGGAGATGGCGGAAGTCATTGCTAGGCCGCTCTCCATCATCTTTGCTAGGTCCTGGGGATCAGAAGAGGTGCCTGGGAACTGGAGGACAGCAAATGTTACTCCAGTCTTCAAAAAGGGAAACAAGCAGGACCCAGGTAACTATAGACCGGTCAGCCTCACCTCCATCCCAGGAAAGGTGATGGAACAATTTGTTCTAGAGGCTGTCTCCAGGCACAGCAAGGACAGGAGGGTCGTTAGGGACAGTCAGCATGGCTTTACAAAGGGAAAGTCATGCTTGACCAACCTGATAGCTTTTTATGAGGGCGTAACCAGGTGGATGGATGATGGCAGAGCCGTGGATGTGATCTATCTTGACTTGAGTAAAGCAATTGACACAGTCTCCCACAGCATCCTCGCAGCCAAACTGAGTCAGTGTGGACTGGATGATTGGGTGGTGAGGTGGATCGTGAACTGGCTACAGGGTAGAAGTCAGAGAGTGGTGGTCAATGGGACAGACTGTAGTTGGAGGCCTGTATCTAGGGGAGTGTCCCAGGGATTGGTGCTGGGACCAGTCCTGTTCAATCTATTCATTGATGACTTAGATGAAGGATTGGCATGCACTGTCAGCAAGTTTGCTGATGACACAAAGCTGGGTGGTGTCGCCGACACCCCTGCAGACTGTGCTGCCATTCAGCGAGATCTGGACAGGCTGGAGAGCTGGGCAGAGAAAAATCTAATGAGCTATAACAAGAGTAAGTGCAGAGTCTTGCATCTGGGCAAGAACAACCCCAGGTACCAGTATAGGCTGGGGACCAACCTGTTGGAGAGCTGTGTAGGAGAAACGGACCTGGGGATCCTGGTGGACAGCAGGATGACTATGAGCCAGCCTTGTGGTCAAGAGGGCCAACAGCATCCTGGGGTGGTTAGCAGATCGAGACAGGTTCTTCTCCCCTTGTAGTCTGCCCTGGTGAGACCACATCTGGAGTGTTGTGTCCAGTTCTGGGCTCCTCAGTTCCAGAGGGATGTGGAGCTGCTGGAGAGAGTCCAGCGTAGGGCAACAAGGATGATGAAGGAGGTGGAGTAGCTCCCTCATGAGGAGAGGCTGAGGGAGCTGGGTCTCTTGAGCTTGAAGAAGAGGAGGCTGAGGGGTGACCTCATTGTCTATAAATACGTGAAGGGTGGGTGTCAGGAGGATGGAGCCAGGCTCTGCTCAGTGTCATCTAGTGATAGGGACAAGGGGCAGTGGGTGTGAGCTGGAACAGAGGAGGTTCCACATAAATATGAGAAGGAACTTCATGACAGACAGAGCACTGGAACAGGCTGCCCAGGGAGGTTGTGGAGTCTCCTTCTCTGGAGACTTTCAAAACCCATCTGGACACATTCCTGTAAGACCTGTCCTAGGTGATCCTGCTTTGGCAGAGGGGTCGGACTGGATGATCTCTTGAGGTCCCTTCCAACCCTAACCTTCTATTATTAGTGCACCGTGGAGCCCGCAGAGGAGCTGAAGCGAAGGGGAAGGAAACTGAGGTAGACATGCCCGCTCTGGAGCCATCCCAGCCTGTGCTGTGGAGTGGTTTCAGAACAACACCGAGGGATCAGTCAGCATCAACAGCTGCCAACCTTGCCGTCTGCCTTTGGCCACCTCTCTGAGCCCACTCTTCTGCTCATCATTCGCTCTTCCTGCTCCCAGCCCAGACAAACTCTGCTGTCCAGCCCAACCCTGCCACAGCCATTGCAATAAATCACTCAGATCCAAACTTCCACCCTCTTCCCTTCTCCCCTGAAGGAATGATGTTCAACCCCCCAGCCAGCCTGGAAACCCACCATCGAGGGTTCTTCGCTCAAAGAAGGTGAAGTGACTACAGGGAGGCACGTTCAGCATCAGGAGTGGGACAGGGATCCCTGTCCCTCACATCTGCCAGGAGCAGAAACATTTGGAGAGTGTTTTTGCTCAGAAGTTCAGCAAAGCCATGCCACAGGGAGCAGCAGGGCTTTCTTGTGGCCGGCGGCCGAACGGAATAAATCTGTCCACTGGCCATGAACTGTTCAAGGGAAAAAACCCAAACCCTCTCAACTCGAATATTTTGTGGGAAATACAGCAACAAAAAGGAAAGCAACTGTGATCCCTCAGTGCTTCTCAAGGTCAGAGCTGCTCCTGTCTTCGGCAAAGGAGAAGAGACACCTTTCACTGGCGAGTTCAGCCAAAGGGAGGAAGCATTTGGGAAGGGTCTGCTCTCCTGCCTGGCTGCAACAGGCTGGGGCAGGACCCCAGGGCCAGGCAGGGAGCCTGGGGCAGAAGAGGAACCTTCCGTCACATCCGGGGGGCACCTAGCTGTGGCATCCATGGGGACAGAGGGCTGCAGCAGCCGGGTGTCAGACTCCAGAGCCGCTTCAGTTGCTCTGCAGAGGCTGTGCAGGGGCTGCTGCTTTAGTGCTCTGCAGGCACTAAATTAAGGGGACATTTACAACCCTCAGTGCAGAGAAGCAGCTGCTCAGAGGTGACCATGGTGAGTGACTTCACCTCTGCTGTAAAGCTCTGTGAAAGCTCAGCCAGGAGGGAACCAAGGTGGAAAACAAGCCTGCTGCACTGTTGTGCACGGTGTCAGGTCCTGTGGCTCCTCGCTCCCTCCTCCCCCACCAACACCAAGCCCAGCTCACCAAGACTTTCCGCCCAGCACCACTTAGTCCTTCTTCTCCTCACCCAGCAGCGAGAGCCAACTTTAGCACTGGCCAGAGCCCAGGGTGGCCACATGGCCCTGCGCTTCCCAACACATTTGCTGTGAGTGGCACCAGGACCTTTCTTTGCAGGTGTAGGAAGGGACAACGCTGTGCTTGGCCATGCAGGGAGGATGGCTCCTGGAGAAAGCTGTCAGCCCTGTCCCAGCCCAAGGCAGAGCAGGGTGTCGGGCAGGCCAAGCCACCCAAGCGCCCCCAAAGCACCTTCACTCTAAGGATTGCTCCAAAAACCCTAGTTAGGAGCAGATGGCTGCTCCTCAGCTGCTCCACAGAGGCCTCTCCTGCCTGCTAGCAGAGCCAAGACCCCGCAGCTCTCGTGTCTTTGGGAGCCACGTGCCCAGCGTAACCACGCTCGACGGAGGAATAGGCAGGCAACCATTTCTGGCTCAGTCAGAGGAGCGGGGTCATGAACGGTCTCCTCTGGTCTTTAAATATGCAACAGATGGAATTCAGAGGTCTTGAACCCCTCTGAAAGATCAGCCCTCAGCCTGGAGGGCTGCCCAGTACGCAGAATCCTGCCATCTCCACCCACAGCCTGAGCAACAGGACCCCAGGTGAGCGTGGCACAGGGTGAGCATCCGACGAGCCACGGGGAAGCCAAAGCCACGGCCAAGGCCAGTTACAGGAATAGAATTGGCTCAGTGCGGGCAAACGTAACCTTCCATCTCCTCGCAAGCAGCCGTCCATCCCGCGGGCCAGCTGGCTGCCACGGTGCTGCACCTCCCTTCCTACACCGGTGCTTCACAAGATACTCTCAAGAAGGCTTGGGAGAGGCACTACCCAAAGCCAGCTCTCGTGGCAGGATCAGGGGTGGGTTACACGGAGCGTGGAAGTGCTGATCTGCAGCAGAGCAGCACACCAGGGTGGCAGGCCAGCACGTGGGGTGCCATCCCATTTTCTGTCTTCTGGATTCAACTTCAGAACCCAAAACTCAGCTTTCTGGCCATTGCAGGTTAAGGAAGCGGCCACAAGGACAAGCCCTGCCTGCTGGGTGAACCAACGCCAGCCCACACCGCATTTCAGCTTGCCCACATTGCCCCAGGTGCTGGTGGTGAGGATTTAACAGACTGGTGATGTTCAGTGGCCTTGCCCTGGAGAGTGCAGTGTCCAGGGATCTCTGGAGGACCAAGGCAGGCCGTCCAGCTCTGTGTCCTGTGTGCAGCTGACCTGCACCAAGCGCTCAGCTGGGCACCAGCACGGCAGCTGCCAAGGTTCCAGCACCAAGAAGCTGAACTGTGCCTGCACGGGGACCTCAAGCAGGGCAAAATCTGCATTTAATACCCATTATCCTAACATCTCCCCATCTGTCCACATCCCTCACATGCCCGTAGCCATGGTGTGCCAGGGCTGCCCGATATCAATGGCACTTTAATGTCCTCATTCCCAACTTATTTAGAGCAATTAGGAGGCAACGAGCACGCGCCGGGAGCCAGGATGCTCTTGAATAGCATCCAAGGGTTACCGTAGTGTCACAGGAGACCTTCAGATGGAACCATCAGCTGGCAGCTCAACTTGAATCAAGTGCAAGGTGATCCCCAAGGGGGGGATACGGCTCTTGTTGGTCCTATAGGCCCCATTTTAATTGGGAATCATCTGACACAAATATAAAGACATTATATTCCTCATTTAATTAGCAAAGAAACAGCATTTCAGGTTGGAAGACAGGGAGAAGCTCTTCTTGGGCACCTGGCTGGAGGGATGGCCAGGGAACAGGCAGGGAACCCTGTGAGGTCCCTTTGGAAGCCCTAGCCCTAGCTGCACTAGCAGCTTGCCCCTAGTGATTCCTGCTGGCTGATGGGTATCCCCCCACCCCACCCAGGCAGGTGAGGTGCCAAAGGAGGGGACGGTTCCCTGCTGCAGATTGAGCCACAAGCCCACGCTCCTCCAGCAGAGGCTCTTTAAGCTCCTGCTCTCGTGAGAGAGTCTTTCTCATTTCCCTTCCTGCGCAGCCTCCACCGCAGAGGTCTTATTTCGGACGCTTCAGACATGTCCAGAGGGACTTGGGGAACAACCCGTGGAAAGAGAAGACTCAGTGGGCAGCCTGAGTCACCTTGTTGCCTACAGAAGTGCACACAAGCATCTTCTACCTGAGCTGAAGGTCAGCACAGGTCCTGGGGAGCAGCAGGGAGGGCATCTCCTCCAGCTCACGTCACCTCACCCATCCAGGTTCCTGAAAGAAGGATCATCCTGTCTGCTATGACCCAAACATCCACCGGACACCGATGTGTCCTACTCTCACCCAGGACAGGCAGCTGCTGTGGGCCCACTTTGCTCTCCCAGTCTCACATTCCAGTTCAGACTGGTCAGAACAGGATTACACAGCATCCACACCAAGGTGCCTGCCAGGGGATCGGGTGCGCTAAGCCAGCTCAGAAAGAAGCTGTAGACATCAAGGTGAAGCCTGAAGAGGAGAGGTCTCCAAGCAGCCTTCCAGTCCCTGAAAGGGGCCTATAAGGCAGCAGGGCAAGAACTGTCCACAAAGGCAGGGAACACAGGACAAGCAGTGGTGGTCTGAAGGTGGAAGAGGGCAGGTTTAGGCTGGACACGACCAAAAAGCTCTTTAATCTGAGAGCAGGGGACCACCGAAACAGGTTGTCTGGAGAGGTGGTGGAGCCCCATCTCTGTAGACACTCGTGGTCAGGCTGGACAGGGCTCTGAGCAGTCTGTTCCAGTTAGAGGTGTCCCTGCTTGTTGCATGGGGGTTGGACCAGCTGACCTTGGGAGGTGCCTTCCAACCCCAGACACTCTGTGATGAAGATGCTCATGGCTCCTGGATGCTGCACCGGCAGGACCAACAGCACTTTCACTTTGCTGCATCAGGGTCATAGAATCATCAGGGACTGGAAGGGACCTTGAAAGATCACCCAGTCCAATCCCCCTGCCAGAGCAGGCTCACCTGACTGGAGAAGCCTTGGAATCAGAGTCACTCGGGGTAGGAAGGAACCATCATCCAGTTCCAACCCCCCCAGCACAGGCAGGGACACCGCACCCTAGACCAGGGTCTTTACTTTCCATGAGATGAAAGCAGCGGTGCCCAGCGCTGGTTCCGCAGGGCTGCCGACGCCCTCAGCACCACGCGCACAGCGGCTCCCCAGGACAGCAGGGACGCAGCAGGGTTCGGGGATATGTGGAAAGTGCCAAAATATGAGCTGCTAATCAGATGTATTTCCAAATGTCACCCAGTCTGATCTATCGATCGCACGCTGCAAGCCTGGCTTTTTCTGTGCGGTATTAATCTCTGCCGCTGGCACGTTCCAGGAGCTCGCGCTGAGCTAAAATTAGGTCTCACAATTAGAACTGCTCAGGGCCTGACCCAGCACCCGTCCAAGAGCCAGTCCAGGACCAGAGCAGCCTAAACCTTGCAGGGAGCGCCCAGGCACACGCAAGCTCAGTGCCGCAGCGTGCCACGGGGACGTGGCGCTCACCAAGGGGCTGGCTCCGTGCTCAGCGTGGCTGAAGTCACCTAGACGGAACAGAGCCCTCGTGAACACCCACAGCTCCCCGCGGGGGTCACCAGAAACCCCAGAGCACATCTCTGGTAGGAACTCCATTAACAGGTTGTCCAGCAGAAGGGTTTTGCAAAAGCTGAAAGCGCTCCAGTGGGACTTTAGCCAAGTACTCAGATCCCTTTTAAGAACAAGGCCAATCCAAAGTCACTGCTAACGATCCCATTGACTCTTCTTTTTCACTGAGAGCTAACAGAGACAAGCTGTCTCCTTCAGACCACTATATCATGGCTGAGAGCATCAAGAGGGCAAGATGATGGGCTTGGAGAGGAAGAACAGCCTTCCTTTCCGCCACTCCAGCTGCTATTGAGCATGCCGGAGCTCTAGGAACACACGACGTGGGTGCTGCACAAAGCCCCAGACCAGCACATGGCCAGCTCCTGAGCTACACCTCACACACAAGACTGTCCCAGGACACCCCATGAAGACCTGAAGCAGCAGCTCCAAGGGCTGCACGAAGCACCAGGCTGGGCAGGCACATGCTGTGCCCACAGCTGGGGCTGATGATTTTGGTGGATGGAAATCAAGGGTTTCTAAACCCCTCCAGTCTCCCTCTGCTCCCAGCACCTGGCAGGTCCACAGCTCCCTGGAACAGATCAGATTCAGGAGCCCACTGGCAACCACAGTCCAGCTGCAAGATCCCTGCACCCAGGCAGCCATGCAGGGGCTGGCAGCCAGAGCTGCAAAGCCTGGAAGATCTCCGAGCTGTTGTTGCCCACCAAACAGCCCTGACTGTCTCACTGGTCGGGTTTTTATTGGCAGCCTGTCTGCCCTCCCTCCCCACAGGCTCATTAGACACCAGCAGAGCCAGAGGTGACTCTGGTGGCCACTGCCACCACACAACAGTGAAGAGACACTGAGGCTGAGCAAAGGTGCTCTCAGGGGGATGATTACAGGGGGACAGGAGCACTCCTTGGCCAATACAGGCTGCACACCAGGACCTGCTTCCCAGGGACCCTTTCAAGGCAGGGCTTCTGCCATGGGGTTCTAACTCATCCTACGTGAAATAAAAGCATGACAGCCCTTCCCTAAACACCCAGCACCCTCTCTGCCTGCTCCAGAGAGGAGTCCTCTCAGACACAAGCTCCAGATGCTGCCACCAGAAGGTGGTAGAAAAACCAGTGCCCTTCCAGTGCTCAGGCATAAACCTTCTGTTGGGGGGTCAAAACTCACCAGGTCAGACCCAGAAGCACAAGCTAGAGCAAACCAAGACACATCCACCCATAGTGAAGCTCAGGAAAGATGCAAAGGTCCCAACCCTGAGCTGAAATAGGGCTCCTGAGCAGCTGTTAAAGGGGATCAGCTGGAGGCTCCAAGGTGGGGCTGTTTAGGGCCATTCAAGCCTATAAGCAATTAGTTTAAGCCTTTAGCTTATAGAATCATAGAATCATTAGGGGTTGGAAGGGACCTCAAAAGATCATCCAGTCCAGTCCCCCTGCCACAGCAGGATCACCCACACCAAGTCATACAGTCAGTCAGGGTTAGAAGGGACCACAGGATCATCCAGTTCCAACTCCCCCGCCATGGGCAGGGACACCCCACCCCAGATCAGGCTGGCCAGAGCCCCATCCAGCCTGGCCTTGAACACCTCCAAGGATGGGGCCTCCATCACCTCCCTGGGCAACCCATTGCAGGCTCTCACCACTGTCACGGTGAAGAACTTCCTCCTCACATCCACTCTAAATCTACCCATCTCCAGCTTTGCTCCATCCCCCCCAGTCCTGTCGCTGCTTGCCTCAGGGCAGCTGAACTCTCAGTGTCCCCCTTCTCCACAGGGTGGAGGACAACCCTGTTTTGGCAGCATGGCCAGTCAAGGTGGGGGAGCAGCTTTGGAAGGGTCCCCATGCCCCCAGGAAGAGCCACCCATGCCAGGGGCTGTGCTGCCTCCTCCAAACCAGGGGAAACGCGTGTGAAATGCTCTTTGTCTGCCAACAGCTAAAGCAGGACCTGTTGGAAACGAGTGAACGGCATTCGGCGAGCTGCTCCTTCACCAGGGTGAAAACACACCTGAGCAGCCAAGGATGGAAACAGAGAAGCAACGGCCAGAAACGCCAAAGGAGAGGCTGCGGAGCCCCTCGGAGCGACCACCAAGGGTTAAAAACGGCAGCGACTCCACAGTGGCACTGGGGCTCTTCTGAAACCACGTTGGGTTTGTAGGGTGGAGGGGGATGTCGAGAAGACAGTGATCTGGGCAAGGGAGTGACAGATGGGATGGAAACGGAAACGGCGCTGTTTGGGGGGGAATCTTCTGAGTCACCCGTGTGCAGAGAGGAAAAGCAGCTTAACCCTTGCAGTGCCCCTCCGAGGGCGAAGCACAACACGCTGGCGCCAAGCGGGGGGCTGTGACGCCCCGCCAGGACGTGGGGAAGGGAGGAGGGAGAGGGAGGAGGAGGGCTGAGAGTGGAGCTGGGCACTACAAAGTGCTTGCCCTTGTGGTGGCACTGGCTGGAGATGAACTCCCACCGCTGCTGTTTTGACAGGGCAAAGGCATGCGTGCACTCGCTCGCGCGGTGTCTGTGTCTTGTTAAAGGTAATTACAGTCCTTCCTGTGTAATGAGATGGTTTTTAAAGGCCATTCAGAAGAAATTCTCTGTAATGAGGTTAAGGGCTTTATGGTGTTGTACATCAAGGGAGCTGGTAATTGGTCGGATCCAGGCAGCATCCTGAAGCAGGGAGATAGGAGGGTCTGTGAATAATAGGCCAGCGCGGAGCACCAAGTCTCCACGTGCTTTGGTTCTGCAGAGGACAAAGAATGAAAGTGGAGGAAGGGGGGAAGAGGACAGGGCAGAGCCTTGTGCTGGATGCTGCCAGCTCCGGCAGGACCACAGTGGCTCCTTCTACCTCGCTTTAAGCGGCTTTCGAGGGGCTTCCTGAGAGAAGGACCAGTGCGTGTGTCACTCCCACGGCAGCTCCCCGTTGGGGCGTCCATCCAAATTTAGACTAAGCTGTTGCTGGCTGAGACGCTGCTGTGGGTGGGTAACAAGAGGGCTGAGCTTCACGAAGGGCTATTTTCACGCCACACCAACCCGCGAGCTGCAGGCGCTGGCGTCCTCATCACAGAGCGAGCTCACTCTCCTGGGAGCTGCAGCCCACTTGTTTGCGCCGAAGAGGCGAGAGCGGCAGCGGGGAGACGAGCGTCTGCACAGGGGAGACATCATCTCCTCTGATGGAGACACCAGTCCTGGACGCGTGGGGGTTCACCTGCCGCTCGTGCTGGCGGAGCCGGACAAGTGCCCCGGTGCTGGCAGCGCGAGGGGCGGCGTTCAGCGACTTGCCTGTTTGTGTTTCCTAAAGACCACTCAAACATCAAAGGCACTAGTCAAGGTCTAGCGCTGCCGTGAGCGTGACAGCTCAGGTGCCAGCGCCGCCAGCGCCTGGGAGGTGCGACGGGCTCCCGAGCGGCTCTGCCCTTTACAGAGCAAAGGAGGGACACAGGTGGCCCAGGGAGCTCCAGACAAACCCCGTCCGCTGCGGTGCCAGGCGTCTGCTCTGAGCTAGGCAGAGAGCTGGCAGCACCAGATGCGTTCCCACCCAGGACGCAGAGGGTCCTCCTAGTCATGTGCCAAAACCCTCCTTCGCTGCGGAGAACGAGAAACGAAAAGCTGTGACTATTAAAATGTTCTGAAATTATTTAAAAAACCCAACTGATTCAGTGGAATCAAAAGAGAGTTTTTTTCTAAAATTATTGTGAGGTTTTTTATTGCTACTGAAATTTTACGTCTCAGTTCCTGTTGCTGGTAGGATCTCATTTCTGTCTCAAGAACTGCAGGGGTGGGGAGACGCTTCCTCCTTTCCCCTCTCCCCTGCTCCTCCCTCACCCTCCTCTCTCTGCATAAATCCTTCATCCCGATAATGTGTCTCCTCCCAAGAGCACAAAGAGTTAAATATTTCACCAGACCACAGTCAGTCTTACAGGCCCTTCTGCTGACACTTCAAACACGTGGTTGACACCACTCTCTCCTTCCAAACTGCTAAAGCTGTGTCCTCTCCCTGCTGACTCTCACAGAGGGGGAAATGGCAACAGCATCTCCTCTTCTGCAGTGGCTCCAGACCAGAAGATGAGAATGAGATGATACTTGGCAGCAGAGACAAAAGGGAATGATTCCAGAGCAGACATCTCACCCCCAAAGTCCCACCTCCAGCCCAAGGCATAGAGTCATAGAACCATAGAATCATCAAGGTTGGAAAAGACCTCTAAGATCATCAAACCCAACCCACCCCATCCATGCCCATCAAACCAAGCCCCTAAGGGCCACAGTTGTGCCTCTGAACTCTCCAGGGATGGTGACTCCACCACATCCCTGGGCAGCCTGTTTCAAAGTTTGGCCACTTCTTCAGTAATGTCCAACCTAAACTTCTCCTGGTGCATCTTGAGGCCATTTCCTCCTGTCCCAAAGGACATCCACGGACCTGTCTGCTCCTTCCACTAACGCAAGCCCCACCGCAAGCCTATTGCCTGGAGAATCTGGGACAAGTAACTAGAAGGAAGGACCCCGGCCGCACTTGCTGCCCCGCACCGCCACTCCAGGGGCCCAGGATGGGCCTTGGCAGCTCACGGCGCCTGCGAACACACGCAGACTGGTGGTCAAGGTCAAGGTTCTTGGAGAAACTGGACTGATTCAGAGAAGTTTCTCCTACTTAATGAGGTCTTACAACTTGTTCTGAAGGCCCTACAACTCCTCCAGCGCGTCAGGTGAATAACCCCCTCCTTGTCTGTAGGTTCTGTATCGACAGATACGTTCAAGCCCCTTCCTTCCTAAACAATTTCCCAGTTCCTAGTGATTTTCACCTCGGTCCATCCTGCCTGACGTAAAGTGGTGCCGCAACCTCTGGGCCTCCTTTCGACCAGCAGGGGTTGATGCTGGCGGATCAGAAGGAAAGATTTATGACCACTGGGGCTTCCTCTCCAAGCACCCACGACCTGCACAGTGTGATCCGACGGCTCCAAGTCAATGTTGGGCAGCTGCAGGCTGGAAGGGGTTTCCCACGGTTCAGAAGCAAATGGACTGACGGAGCCATGTCCCGAGGAGCCCGTCCTCCTGGCCCCGGGCTTGCCGGGAGGATCACCCTGGTTTCTGCTGGCTCTGGAGCTCCAGGACGGGCAGAACCATCTTGGGCTGCAAGGAGGCGCTCTGCAGCGAAGCGGCGATGTGCCAGCTCTCCTCCCGGCTAATTTCTGCCTTGTCAGTGCCACGGGAAAGCACTTCTTGTGCCTGACAAAGCGGTGGGACTTATGAATAGGCAAATTAGGAGGGAAGAGGGAGGCAATAAGGCTGTTGATAAAAAAGCTGAATAATTCAGCTGAGGATTGGTTGCTCGAGCTGATTCCCTCGGAATTTGAATGAAATCATTTCTACTTAAAGTGAGTTTGTCTTTTGGCTTGGAAACCCGCGAGCCAGAACGCAAAGTGTTTGCATTTTGCTCTCCAGTAGGCAAACGGAGCCCGCACGCGGGTGGCCCGTCCTCGCTGAGCCTCCTGCTCTGGTTGAGTTGGAGAATGCGTCCCACAACAAGCATTTCCCACCGCTCTCGGGTGCGGAGGCTCTGCTACCTGCAGCACGCTCTGCACGTGCTGGTTGCCCTCCTCACAGGGGCGGCTGCGGGCTCCCTTCCGCCTCTTCTGCTGAATGACCCGCAGAAGCTGAAACGCACTCCTGACGGGCTCCCCACTGACAGGTCTTCCCTTTAAAAGAGTTGGGAGTGAGGAGCCATGAGTCTGCGTCTTCTGCTGGGAGGTGCTTTCCCCGGAGGAGCAGTGAGGCTGCCTCTGTCATGTTTACAGGAACAGCCGAGTCAGCACAACTACTCACACCATCAGCTCTACCTGGCCCTAGCAGCCGCCCTCGCAGGGCGCTTGCAGCACAGGTGGTTGTCCAGGAAGGAACCCAAGAGGGTGCAGACCTCTGATCTTCTTCAGCTCCTCACCCTCTCTAGGCGCCCATGCACAGGCCGTGGATGTGCAGCAGCAGTGGGTGAAGGCGCTGCCCACCCGCGGGGCTCAGAAACGCAGAGGCGGCGCCGGGGTGCGCCGCGCTTCGTCTGGTGCCTCAGCAGAGGTGGATTAACAGGGACGGTGATCCTCCGAGTGATGTCTGGGCGAGACACTGCCCAGCTGACGGGAAAGCTGCACTGACTGAACACCCCCAAGGGCAACACCATCACCTCCCCTCTGTCCTGCTGCGGGTGTGAGTTCAACCTCCCCACCCAAGACAAAGACACGCAGCCACAGACTCGCTGCAATGGGAGCTTGTGGGGTGACGTGGTCGTGGCGCTGGAGACGCCGGGGCTCAGCGGGTAGGTGAAGTCGCTGGCCGGATTAGCCAGACGCCGAGGGCACTGTGGCATGACCTCCAGCGAAGGAAGGAAAGACCCGTTTGGCTCTCCTACAAGAAGCCACAAATCCCCCTGACCTCAGCAGGCACTCCGGAGGGCAGGATGGGATTTCAGGGAGTGAGGAGTTCCATGCCAACCGCTCACACGTGCGCAATCTCCTGCTTTAAAAAAGGCAACCACGTGCCGGAGCGGCTCAGAGCCTTTAACGGGACGAGCCCGCAGACCCACGCGGCTCTCAGAGATGACGGTGTGTAGATGTCAATCCACAAGATGTCCGTGCTGAGCCCTTGCCAGCCCACCCTCTGCCATGGCCTATCCCACGTAGCCCAGCGTGCTCAGCAGCACACGCAGGCACGCAGCCGTGGGCACGCAGCCGTGGGCACGCAGCCGTGCCTGCACGAGGCAACGCAGCAGAAAGCCTGAGCTCCAGCCTTCAGTTCAATAAGCAGATGGCTCCCCAGCACTGTCACTTTACAACGTTATAGCTCCTGCTCTGCTCACGCAGGCAACGTTTCCTGGCTTATGGCATGGGATAAATAAATAAGGTGGCCACCATGTCTGTGCAGAGTTATCCATTTCCTCCATCTCTGGTTTATCAAAACCTATTGGGGTGGAGGAGGGAAGAGCACTTCTTGTTTTGATTCACAGACCACCTTTTCCCCTGGATCCCAGTGGGTCTTTTGCTTCTTGTTTGCCTCTTCCCAGCTTGTTACAGCTCTGTCACTCGTTGCGGGGAACGGGGAGATGGAAGACATCAAGGGCTTGTGATTGCACACCGGTAAACATGAGAGCAAGAGGGATTTCAGGTGGTATTAGAAACCACGAGATGCCTGCAGACGTGAGTGTTCCTGGAGGCAGCGGGTCCTGCTGTCAGCAGAGTAATTAGACCCCATGTTATTCTAAGCCTGGCCCCTGCCCTACAGGTCACCACCGAGGAGCAGGTGGTGCTCAGGTCCCACCCATCCACCCATGGGTGCTCCACGATTTGTGCATCTACTGCTCCTGTCCTCCCTCTGGGGCCACAGCCCGAGGCTGGTCCTGCTCTGAAGCGTCATGAAACTGACCCAGTGTTTCCCAGTGCCACAAGGCACTGAAATACTGGATCAGGTTGTGCAGGAGCCGCCTGGGGCTGGAGCCTGTGGCTCATAGGGCACCTCTGATCTCCTGCACCCCCAGTGCCTCCGTGTCCCTGTTTTCAATTACCAAAGCAAACCAACGCACGCACAAAGCCCCAGCACCCCCAGGGATGAACTGCTGACCCGTACAGGAGCCTTGGCAGAGCTCAGAAGGGCAGAGCAGGAACCACCGGTGTTTGGTGAGGAGGCTTGAGCTTGGCGGCCGACAGTCTGCAGGTGCTGGGGGCAGCATCACCGAACCACCTTGGCCCAAGCTGCCATGTCCCACCTGACGCCGGCCGTCCCAGCTACAAACCAGTGGAGGGCCAGGGTTTGGGAGACGCGCGGCGCTGTGCCTGCCCTGCCAGCCGTGAACGCCGGCGCGCCCACCGCCCCCTCCCGAAAACCTGAGCAGCTCCAGCTCTGCATCCTGGAGACTTAGGATAACGAGAGATTTTTAATGCAATTAATAGATGCCATGGGACATGGTCTTGTGAGTCCAGAGGAAATGAGGCTTGGATAATTGGCGCTGAAATATATATCAGCGGGCTGATTTTGCCCCCACCCCAACAGATCTGGAAGTTGAAGCGTGCTGCTGGCCAGCCCTGTGCAGATGGGTTTGGCAGCGTCCTCCAAGCAAAGTCCTGGTACAGAGCCCCTGCCTGGCAGGTCTGCCGTCCCGGCACCAACCAAGCTGTCAGCCAGCTTTTTTAAAAGAAGGGGCTTGGAAAGCAGCTTCACCCCCATCATGCGGACACGCGCACGCAAGCACGCGGCCTCGAATCGTCCTCCTCCGTCTTTCCCTGTCTCAGCAGCCCCTCCGAGCACCCTTCTAGGACACAGGATGCTTCCCACAGTCTGTTCCAGGGCTGTACCCGGCTGAGGGACGTGGAGTCCATCCAGCAGGGGTGGCCCGGGCTGCTGCCTTGGGATGCTTCCCCAGGCTCAACCAGAGTGGGACCAAGGTGGAGCAGCTCCCACCGGCGCCAGCCAGCAAGACAGGGCTCGTTGCCCGGTTTGTTAAGCATTTGTGTATGGGTTTGGAAACTCTGTGTCACCCCATTACCATTAGGGATAAACACGGTGTGGGCCATTGGGGAGCAGCAGAGCGTGAGGCTGGGAGCAGCAGAGCTCTGCTCCCCTGCCCATCCTCTTCCCAACACTCACTGGGAAAACCAGAGCCAGTAATGGGCAGCCTGAGCCATCAGCCACGTGCTGGATCAGCTCTGCCAACCAGCCCTGGGCACTCCCCACTTGCCAAAACCGAGCTGGCCCGGGGCCAGCCTACTCTGAGCCAAACTCCAGGAGGACTCCCTGGGGACAAATCACTTCTGACAGCCAAACTGGGAATGAAACCCTGGCTGAGCCCTGTTCCCTGCTGCCACCAGGCACCTGCAACTGAGCCCCAGCCCCTGCAGATGTGTTTGCTGGTCTCCAGGACCCAGCAGCAAACACAAAGCACTGGGCAGAGCCTCTTCAGAGCAGAAAAGGTGTGGGGAACTGGCAGGACAGCAGAGCACGGAGCAGCCAGCACAGCCCACAGCCACAGGCTGGCTGCAGATGGAGAGGAGCAAAGCCTAACGCGTGCCAGCACCTCCAGGTCGCAAGAGCAGCCGAGCGGCAGCACCGTGGCTGGCTGCCAGGTGACCTGCCAGACCCCTCCGCTGCGTCACTTCATCACCAGCCACAGGGCACGAGGGCAGGGGAACGGAAATGGCAGCTGGAAGCCATCACTTCAGACCCAGACCAGCACAAGAACCCAGAGCCAGCCTGCCAGTGGGAGCCAAGCCCTGCCCAGGGAGACGGGGCAGCACCAGGAGAGCTGAGGCAGTACAAAGAGGGTTAACTCCCAGGCAGGGGAGCAGAAAATGAGGTTCCAGTTATTGGCTGATTTATTGGACTGTCCTCAATTGGCACTCAGGACTCGGAAGAAAATGTTCCACTCCAAAGCATTAAGCATCTTCAAAGAGCAGAAGCATTAAAAATTGAAATCATAAAATAGACATGTAAATATAGCAGAGGTAAACGGGGCAGTGAGGAGAAGAGCGGGGCCAGCACCCCCCGAGCCTGTGGGGCAGGGAAAGGGCTCTTCTGGGGGACTGGTGCTGTGCTGGACAGCTGGAGCTGCACTGGGGCAGACTGGGGCAGCAGATACCAAACCCTCTTGGCTTGCTGCTGCTTCACAGGAAGCTGGTAGATGTTCAGCCACTCTCCAGACCCACAGCAGACTAAGCTCAGGGGCTCTGAGCCTCCACACGGACCATTTCAAGAACCAACAAAACGGCCAAAAGACAAAACGTCAGCCAGCCACGTGCCAGCCTTCCCGCGAGCTGCCAGCCACCATCCTGGTCAAGGTGTCCGGCAGCAACCGGGCAACAAGCCACCACGTCTTGCAGAGTCTTCACGCTGGTCAACGTGAAGGGTCCCCACCCCTGCCCCTCACCATGCTCTGCCACAGAACCAGCTCTCTTGGTGCCCCTCCACGCCCTTTCTTCCCCCTTAATTGGGAGCTTGTTAATTGTCCCCATCCTTTGCAGAGGAAATAAACAGCAGTTAGAGAAGTAAGAGTTATTTTTATCCGCTGGCACTGTCGCCCAGCCCCAGGACGCCTCCCCTCCACGGCTCCCACGCAGGCACTCGCTGGAGCCCGGGTGCTCTCTCCCACCTGCTCCTGCAGTAGGGCTGGGCAGCAGCAGCTCTCCCCAGGGTGGGAAACCCTCCAGCAGGAGAGCAGCAGGCTGTCCCGCTGTAATCCCTTTTAAAAGCCATAAATCGCCACGAAGAGCTGCTTTTCCCACACAACAGAAGGTTGGTGTGTTTAAAGAGAGCACTGGAACTGTTTTTATTAATCAGCACTGCTATAAAGGAAGCATTTTAATTAACATAATTATCCCGGCTGAGAGAAGCAGCCCGCACCTCACACCTACTGCTCAAGCCGAAGACGCGGGCTGTCACACTCGGTCGTGATTAAGCAGCACGAGCTGGTTTTCCTCACTGTGCCTCTGCCTCCTTCCAGCCACAACCTTCCCTGGCCCTGTTCCGCTGGCTCCGAGCGAGGGAGCGCCGGCAGGACCCCGTGTCCCGTCCCTGCTGCCTCCAGCGCGAGTTGAGCTTCATCCCAGCGGTAGGAGGACAGGTCTGTGCCATCGCGTGCTCCGCGTGTCGTCTGTCTCCCCTAGTTACTCCCCGACTCAGCAGCTGGATCCACCAGCCTGTGAGTGACAGCTGGACATCTCAAACACATTAAATTCCAGGAGGTTTTGTGAGAGCAGGCGGCAGGGTGGAGAGGGGAGGCTGCCCTGGGCTCAGGCTGCGGCAGCAGCTCCGGAGGGTCTGCCTGGGAGCGAGGCAAAGCGCGAAAGCCCCAGGACGCAGGGAAAGGGCTGAATCAGATGTTGAAATGAGCCCGTGCTCAGGTATCAGCCCCTGGAAACGCCGCCTTCTGTAGAGCTGAGCACTGCGTGGACAACCCGCTCCACGCAGGAAACGCCGCCTCCGTGGGAAATCCGCTTCTTCTCGGCGGAAGCCTTGAAAAACTCGGAAAAGACGACCAGGCGCACTGTCCTGCTCCGGCTCTGAGCGGGCTGACAGGATCCAGGGGCTGGCAACGAAGCCTGGCTCCCGTTTCACTAAACATCTCCCAGCCCTACTCCCTGTTGCCCCCTGCCCTCATCCCCCCGGGGCTGGGAACGGGCTCCACGTACCCCACAAGGGGGACCGCGGCCGAGCAGCGGGACGCAGAGCGAAGGTCCCCTTTGGTGGCAGCTTCTCTACAAAGGCTGTGTCAGAAAGGAATTACTTTCACTCTTAGTCCTCAGCCTTCCCCCTGAATGAGAAGGTCCCACCAGCCCCTTAGTGGGACATCCAGAAGCAATTTTGCAAGAGAACCTCACTGAGCCACAGGTCCCTCAGTGTCCCCAGGAGAGCTGCACGGGGACACAGAGCAGAGGAGGAGCAGAGCCAAGCCTCGGGCTTGCTGCTGAGAAGGGGCTTGTGAACAAACCACACATGCAGGCTATGAAGCACCCACGTAGAGATGTCTCAAGACCTACTTGTAAGACCAAATAAAAATACATCTCCTGGTGCTGCATCAAGGGAGCTGGGAAGGAAGCTTCCAAAACTGGGTTCTCTCTCTGCCTGCGCAGAGGATGGGGTTGTGACACTGCCAGGAAGCTGTTTGTAGGTCTCTGTTCACGGGCTACCAGACAGGCAGCCTCACCCTCCCACAGGCAGAGCATTTGCCTCCCCGAGCTCCCAGTCCTGTTATAAATAGGACCCATCGGGGTCAGCGGCTCTCCCAGCCACATCCCCTGCTCTGCAGCACTCATGTCCTTCGGGGATCCCTCCCTGTGCTCCCCACATCACGAGCCGAAGCCACAGCAGGATGCAGTGATGCTCTTAACTGCCTCAAAGGGAAATGCTAACGAGCGACAAGCGAGCGGAGGATGAGAAAAGCCCTTAATCACATCAGCTCGGCTGCCAGAGTCGATGAGAGGCGCCGGGCTGCTGAGCCCCACCCGGCTACGCAGTGGTGTCGGGGTTCACTCCTCACGCAGCCAGGAACCTGCCAGATGAAAACACACTCACAAAGGCAACTGTTTTCCCAGCTAAAAGCCACGTGAGCGGTGCCTTTCGATCCACGGGCTGGGTATCAGCGATAGCAAGGCACAGTCTCCCACTCAGTCTCAGCCCACAGAAGCATCCCTGGCATTCTCGGATCCCTGTCCACCCCAGCTGTAATGGAGCTTGCTCCAAGAGTGCGCTGGGTCTTCCCGGTCACCACACCCAGCTCCCTGCTCCTGCAACACTGCCTAGTTCCAGTCAGAACAGACGTAAAAGACCTCGGTGGCGAGGTGCTCCGTTACAAGGACTAGACATCGGGCTTTGCAGAGCCCTGTCAGGTGGTTCCAGCTCCCCTGGACTGCGCCTCTGTGCCAACAGGGAAGACCAGACCAGTCCTAGTGACAGACTTCCAGCTCCTGGGGTTGAAGGGGCACAGAGGAGAGGACAGCCCAAGCCAGAGGCACCTCTCGGAGTCACCCGACATCACTGCTCGCCTGTCAGGCTCCCACCCTGCGCTCTCATTCCCAGGCTGCTGAGTCATCTCTTGTGCTCCTCAGCTCCCTACGGACTGTCCCGGCTGCTCCTCAGCTCCTCCCAGCACCTCCACTCAACTGGGGGCACAAGTCAGTCTTTGTCTTGTCTAGGCAAAGGGACGGCTACGGAGCCTTGGCTGTGGCCCTGACAGGAAAGAGCAAGGGAATATGCACGGAATAAGGCAGCTTGGTGATGGATCCTTGGCAAGGCTGGGCAACGCTGACCACCAGGAGCCACCACCAATGTCACCAACACGACCCCTCGGAAGCAGCTTGCTCTGAGCACTAATCCTTTCTGCACTCAGCAGAGGCTCCTGAGGGTGGCAAAAGAAGGACGAACATGGAGTTGGACATACCTCCTGCTCGTGGCCACGCACACATCTCCCTGTCCCGAGAGGCCAGCAACGCCGATGCCAGCACAGCCCCTGAAAACGCTCCAACACACGCTTAGCCAAAAGGCAGCGTCCTTGCGAGTTAAGTTTCAGCACAAAGCAGCGTCCTGTTGAGTCTGGCCAAGCTGCTGGGAGCACCAGCAAACAAATGTGGGACCAGTCTTCCCACGACAGCAAAACTTGAGCAGCACAGAGCCTCAGATCGCAGCAAACACCAGATTCCCTGCTGGTCTGCTGGGCCACACGTTCAAATCCCACATCTGACGACACCTGCAGAGAGAGCCGGTGCAAAACCCTCCAAGACCAGCAGGCAGAGCAGGTTTCCAGCCTCTTCCAGCAGCTCACAGCCCATGGAAACACTCTGCCAGTCACCACATGGGGCACCTACATGGCATTTTGCTTTGTTGCCTGCTTGCTTGCACCCCAAAGCGAGCATCTGCTGTGTTGCCGGTGAGCTCCGAGACCGCAGCCCAGGCAGAGCTCTTCCAAGGTGCTTGCATCGGCCGCAGCAGGGGCAAAGCAATCAGGGGGCGGACAAGGAGCACGCGACTTTCCCAGCGTGGAGGGACCGCTGGGACTTGCTGGAAGGCATCCAATTAGCTAACGAGCACTCCAGAGCTGAAGCTGGTCTGGAATCGGTAATTAATTGCCACAAGACAAACCAGAGTGAATATATTGGAGGACCCTGCATCTGCGTGGACCTGGAAAAAGTGGCTGTGCTCAGAAGTAGAGCGGAGCAGCTGGCAACAAGCAGGCAGGACCAAGTGGATCCCAAGGAGACATGCTGCATCAGGAGCAAAGACACCACTGGCTTCCATCCCAAGCATCTTGTACCAGGAACTGGCACAGCCCTGGAGCTAGCTCTCCACAGTGGTACCAGACCAGCACCAAGCAGCCAATGAAAGCTGCACTTCTGGTGATGCAGTGACCCAGCAAACGGGGCACGTTATCCTGGCCAGCAGCCTCCTGCTTCCACCATCCTCCAATACCATGGTTCCAGAATAATTTCTTCCCGGCCATTATCCCCGTTAGCCTCCTGCTGCAGGTTCCTGAGCACCTTCCAGTGCAGGAGAACATGGTAGCTCCCAGGTCTGAGGTGGCACAGAGGAGCCAGACTGTCAGCAGCCGCAGCAGCAGCAACCTCCCAGCAGGCTCTCCTGGTGGAAAATCAATGGCTGAGCTCTAGGAAGGGAGAGAAAACTTCATCCCAAGGTGGTGGCTACCCAACCCTCACAGCTGCCTGGCACCATCCACCTCTCCAGTGCAGACCTCCCTGCGGTGAGAGCTGTGGAGCTGCTCCACACCTGGCCCCTGGGACAAATGAGCGAGAGATCGAGGCATTTCGGCGCAGCCTCCTCATCCCCTGCCGGCACGGCAACGTGATCGATGTCAGGCGCAGACAGAGCTCGTTTCTCAGAGGCGAGCGACAGCTGCAGGGGCCCACGGAGAGCCCGGAGCACGGGGGAAAGCAGGGTGGAGGGCAAGGGGCTGAGCCCTGGGCATCTCCCGGGAAGGCTGTTTGCCATGTTGGCTCACAACTCAGCACGCTGGAGCAGAGATGCCCCATGAGGGAAGGGAGCCTTTATCTCTGCTAACACGCGTGACCACATCTGGGGACAGCTGTGAGGCAGGAGGGGAGTAAGAGAATCAGGGATAAGCACCAGGAGTCAATTGCTGCACTTCAAGGTTGGCAACTCTAGCATCATCATCATCATCATCACTCCTCTCCCAGCTCCTTCCTCCTCCAGGCCATTTTCCACTTCTTTTCTGGGACCCAGCAGATCCTGTCCTGCCTGACCCTGCTCTGCAGCCTCACATCTGCTCTTCACTGCTGGATGGACCCGAGGAGAACTGCTCCTGCAGGAATTGCCTGGGAAGGCAGAGCTCTGTGTTGCTTCCCGATGGAACATGGCTCCAACAAGGGAAAACCAGCCAGTTGGTTCATCCATCCCTCTACTGGAGTTTCTCCATGTGCTGGAGAAATGGCAACACCGCTGGCCCAACACAAAGCAGCTCTCCCAAGGGTGGAGGCAAACCAATGCTCCACATCAGAGTAAAGCACCCACAAATCAGGAATCTCTGTCTGGTTTTGGAGTGAAGAATAGCGTTTGGGAAGAGCCAGAGCCACGCGGCTCTAGGGCAGAGCTCAGGGTTACGATGACAGCACCCAAAACCCTCAGAGCACCACAACGAGCCTCCCTCTGGTGTTCTGAGGCTCTGGCTAGTGAACTGCCTTCTGCAAAGACAAGAGAACCCCTTGAGTTCTCATTGAACTGAAGGCCACGTGAGCTTGGACACCAGCGACCAACCCCTGGGCACGTGGCCGGTGTCAACACCCTCAGCTGGACTCCATTATCAACCCAACGGGCAGCGTCGAACAGAGAAGCTGCTTTTTGATAAATCTGTATTTTTAGAAGGAAAACATGCGAGAGGGCAAAGGCAAAGACGACGTGAGACACGGTCTTGCTGATTTATCCCAGCACAGAAGCAGGACCCTTTCTGCTGGAGAAGTGTGCACATAGAAACCCCACCGCTCCCCCAGCAACACACGGCGCCCTCTCAGCGAGGAGAAAGTGGTGTGGCACTCACCAGAGCCGAAGTCTTGCTCAGAGCTGCTGCCAAGGCAAGGAACCTGGAAAGAGGAGAGGGAGATGTCGTTCAGTAGGCTGGCAACACTGGGCATTGCGGGAGCGGTGGCGTAGGTGATCCTGCTGTTACAGGGGGATTGGACTAGATGATCTTTAGAGGTCCCTTCCAATCCCTAGTGATTCTATAGCTCACTGATCCCATCCGGAATGAACGGGGAGCTGCCCCATCACCACGCCCCGCTTCCAGCATCGCATCGCCTCCTGGAGCGCACCACGCAGGTCTGTGCTCCAGAGTCACAACGGCACACCTGGGAAGCCATAAATACCCACGAAAAGCCTCCCCATAAATCCACAGGAAGGGGAATTTATGGCTCCTCTTTGGAGGTTTCTCGGAGCACTCCCCAATAAGCCGCTGGGCTCGTTTGCCTGAGCGCTCCTCAGACAGCAACCGCCACCGGTTATTTGCTTCGCAGGCGGGAGCAGCACCGGGCACACGCTTGGCCACAAAGAGGAGGGACCAGGTCCCCACAGCCAAGGGACGTCCCCGGGGCCAAGGATGGGTGCCCAGTGTCGGTGCTGCTCTGGAAAGGAAGGGTAGATTAAAACTGAAAGTGAGCCGTGGTGCTCGGCCCCACGTTCAGTGGCCCTCATCCCAGCAGCTCTGCCAGGCTGCCCACGTCGCACAGGAGAGCATGCTGCACCCAGCAGTGACAGCTCTGCGTGGTTAACGTGTCCTTAGCGTGGCTCCCACGTTCTTCTGGGCAGCGAGGGGAGACAGGAGAGAACAAGCAACGCGTTCCTCCCGGCAGGAAATCCTGAGCACAGCGATGGTGCCTGTACCTCCCGTAGCCTGGCTCATGCTGCCAAGGGTGCCAAGGGAGATTGAAGGATTTGGGGCAGCAAAGTCAGTGTCTTCCATCCCAGAGAACACAAGCTGGGAAACGGTCTTGCAGGAGACCCTGGGCAAAGCAGAGCCTAGCCTGCAGGAGACTGTCCCACCACGTCCTCTTGGCGTTGGGTTCCAATATGGCACCTGGAAGCGGGGTAGCAAATCACTCCTTTGCAGCCCTCGTGCCCAAGGAAATCTCACAAATAACCCTGGATGGAGTCAGCCTCCTTCCCGGTCAGAGCTGTCACAGCCTGAGAGCAGCCACGGCTCCTGCCTCCAGGGGAAGCCGCAGCCACCTCCCTCTGGCCCCCTAAACCCAAGTAACATGAAGCAGAGGAGACAGAGGGCTGTTCTGCAAGCGCAGTCGAGCAAGCTGAGCAAGGAGATGGCCCCAAGTCATAAAAGCTGCCCTTGTGTTATGAGCTCAGGCACAGCCTTGTATATCCCTGAGCAGCAGAGGAGCCATCTCCACTGCGCCTTTGACTTCCAACGAAACATCTCCCTCAGCATCGCCGGCAGGACAGCAGCAAGACAACCTCCTTTTCCTCTGCTCTGTGCATTTCACTACCTGAATGATCGTTTAAACCCCTGCACGCAGCCCTGCACGTGCGGGATGGGCCACCAGTGCTGCTCAAGGGCTCAGAAGGGGGCTCCAGAACAAACCAGCAAAGCTGGGGAGACATCTTGGCTTCCAGCTCCTGCCTGGAGAGCAGATTTGACCTGCAAGCCCTCCTGAATGGTGTCGGAGGGGTCTGGATCAGCCTTTCCTGACACCAGCCATGTCTCGGTACCTTTGCTGCGGGGCAGACGGGGCAGCAGCTCCTGTGCCCATGGGTGCTGCCCTGGGAGGGAGCTTCAGCAGAGCAACTCGGATCAGCAGTGAATGGAGACTGCTGACACTCGAATGCTCCTCTACAGCCGCCACAAAGCAAAGAGAGGCTCTTTCTCCAGAAAACAGGTGAGGAGAGCACTCACAAGAAATGCCCAAGAGCTATAGATGTGCCCACGGGACCCTGGGGACGCCGGAAGGGGTCAGGGTGCTCAGCAGTGGCACAGCTATGGCACCGGTCTGCACCACCAGCTTTCCCTCCATCACTGGCTTGCAGGGAGGGAGAGGAGGAGCGTTTCTCAGCCCATCCAGCCCATCTAGGAAAGCTCATATCATCACAGCATCACCTCAGCTTGGTGGCCATGACCCCTGCAGCATCTTCCAGCCACTTCCCAAATTCCCCTTCCTCACAGCTCCCACTTTTTATCTGAAGAAATCACAACAGGCAGGGTTAAAAAAAAAACCCAAACCCGACAAATGATCCAAGGCAAAGAACAGAGCAGCCCTCGCAACCCGGACTACCTTTGTAGGAGAGGGATGGAGGCTCATTACCATCAGAAATCCTCTCTGCCTGCCCTCGCTTCCCTGCTCATTTCCACATCACAGGGGACACAACACCTTCATTCCAGAGAAGACCTGTCCCACTTGCCAGGAGCCAGCTGTCCCCGCTCCCACAGCAGCAGCAGCTCGGGGAGCCGGAACAAAGCCACGCTTACACCGGCCCGGCCAGCGGTGCTGGGGTGCGAGTCGCCGGGTCCTACCAGCCCCTCGAGAGAAGTTTTCATCGTTGTTATTGTTGTGAGTCTGCGTTATCTCTCTTTTCCCCCTTGGCTGCAAGACGCTGCAGTCAGTCAAAGCACACCCGGAGCGGCAGAAGCGCAGAGCATACAGCATTATCAGGGCTCAGGAAGTTATTCTCACCTCGAGGAGCGCACGGAAAGGTTGGCGAGTCTTTATGCTGCTCTCGTGAGATAATCTGTAGGATCCCAACTGATGGGGGGGGATTAAAAGCATCAGAAAGAAATTACAGGAGGAAGTAAAACCCGGGTCTGTGGTAAATTGAAGCACTGACAGCTGAAGGCTCTGGAGGGTGAAACACCAGCAAGAGAAGAAAAGTGGTGGCCACGGGCCCCAGGGAGGGCTGGATGAAGGGTGCTGGGTGCAGGGCAGGAGGGTCATTCAGCCCCCTTCAGCTGGTCTTTCCTTTCAAGCAGACTTGTTGCATCTTTCTGTTCCAAAGCATCACTGATGCAGCCAACGGAGGAGGCAAGGCAAGCAAAGTAGCTCAGATGTCCACCAGCATCTCCAGCAGCACCCCAGACACCGGATCCACCCTGGTCCAGGCGGGCTGCTCTGGTAAAAGCTACAAGCATCGAGTCAGGCTCAGCAACGTCCTCCTTCAGCGAGGGTCCCAGAAAGGGGTCTGAGGTGCAGGGGAACAGGGTCCTCGCACTTCCCTGGCTCCTCAGTGCCGCCATCAATGACTGATGGCCTGCTCCAGGAGGAAATAAAGTCCCAGGCTTTCACAGGAGGTGAACTGGGGGGTGCATCCATCTTAAAGATGCTTAACGGATGAGCCAGCGCCTGCCAAGTGGCAGCAGATTCATCTCTGCAGCCAGCTCTCTCCAGCTGTCCCTTGTGAGCATCAGGCAAAGTTGAACAGCTCCTTATGGGTTTCATTTGTGTTCCCCAGGCCCTGTCCCACTCCAACAGGAGCCCCATGGTGACAGCGGGGACCCACACCGGATTGTCACTTCCCATGGGGCAGGTAAAGGAGCTCAGGGTGGCTGGTTAACATCCAAAGAGCATGTCTCTGAAGCACAAGGCAAGAGCATCCCAACAGGAAAGAAGTCTGTAATACTGTGATACTGTGAAGTCAAGGAAGGGAGCCAGAAGACCTGCCTGGTTAACAGGGAGCTGCTGGGCAAACTGAAGAGGAAGGGGAAAGCCTACAGGTCATGGAAGGAGGGGATGGCCACTTGGGGTGATTATAAGGCTCCAGTGAGAGAATGTAGGGATGCAGCTAGGAAAGCCAAGGCCTCCTTGGAATTAAACCTTGTGAGAGAGGTCAAGGGCAACAGAAAGAGCTTCTTCAAATACATTACAGGTAAAACTAAAACTAGAGGCAATGTAGGCCCCCTGCTGAATGAGGTGGGTACCCTGGAGACAGAGGATGCAGAGAAAGCAGAGACACTGAACACCTTCTTTGCCTCTGTCTGTACTTCTGGGGGCTGTCCTGATATCCAGCCCCAGACTGCTGAGACCCCAGAGGAGGTCTCAGGGAGGGGCGATGAGAAGTCACCTGCCTTGGGGCAACTCTGGGGATAAAAAGTGGTGTGTGACCAGCAAAGACAAGTCTTGGACTCACTAAAGAACATGCTTAGCTTGCACTGGGCTTCAGCTCTGCAGGCCAAGAAAGAGGACGATGCAGGACTTGCAGAGCACTGGTGAGAACTGGTATGGCACTGGGGCAAATGATGGTGCCACCCACACAGCCCTGGCCCCAGGCTCTGTCTGCGCTGCGTCTCTGTGACTCAAAGCACAATGAAATGAGGAGCCTGCAGGACAACCCTGGGAAAAGCCTAGCTCTTACGTAGCACAGCAGACCTTGGGTTGGAAGGGTAGCACTATGGCCATCAGCAGGTCTGGCGCACAGCTGGGCTTTGCTGTTCCCGCTTCCCCTCCAGAGCAAGGAGGGGAAGAAAGGGAGGGGAAGAAGCAGCAAGAACAGCAGAGACCCGCTGACCTTTCTGGCCAAGAGACCTTGTCTGAATCACTGGATGGCAGCAATGAAGGAAATGCCAGTGCCCTGCCTCACAAATGCCAGCTTCCTCTCGGGGTGAAATGCCACCTTCGGAACATGGAAATGCCGCCAAGAAAATGTCACCCTCCCCAAGGTGTGAAAGGGCAGCTGCTGCCAGCAGCCGGGCTTGCCCCGGGGCAGGGGCGGGACAGTCCGCATGGCCAGTGAACCACACAAATCACATTTAGCGGCCAGTCCAGATCCAGCCCAAGCAGTTATTTCCACTTTCCCAGCTGAATGGAACAAACCATCAAGCCCAAGAAGAATTTGCCATCTGAAGAGCCTGTGGCGACCTGAACCCGCGGTTCGCAGCGAGCGCTGCTGGTGCTGGGCTCAATCCTATTTATCGAACACGGGACATCATCCATCACACGTCGGTGCGCGAAGAAGCGCTTCCCACGAAGCTGCTGATACTCGCTGCATCTCCGAGCCTTCTCCAGGCTGGGCTGGACCGAGGTCTGGCTGAACCCATCAGCTCACACCATCCTTACTCCCCACACAGCATCCTCCTGCCCCACAAGAACAAAACTCTGACACCAGCCACCCCCCTTCCCCACCCCCAGGTCGGGAGAGTGAAGCTGGAGGGAGAATTCCCATCTTAGGGAGCAGCAACACCCCCAGGACCACCCCTGGGAGCAGCAGGGCTGCGTAAATGGAACCAGACCCTTCCACCAGCCCATGACGCTGGGGAATGAATGAACTCGCTCTCCGCCACGGGGGAGCAGAGCTGTTCCCTCTCCCCACGCCCACACCTTTCCCTTCCCCTCCCCGTGAACGTGTGAAACGGTTCTACCACAGTTTGTCGTCTTTTTACTCCTCCTCCTCCCTTCAGATCTCATCCTTCCTGGCGTTTGAAAATAGCTCCTGGAAAGGAGGAGGAAGAGGGAAGGGATGAAAGGAAGCGTGTGGGGGTGCGAGGTGGAAGGAGAGAAGAGGGGAACGGCACAAGGGCGAAGGCACGGGTTTTTCAAAGCAACCTGGGGATGGCCCATGGCTTCAGCTCCAGAGTGGGAAAGGGCTACTGGTTTGGCACATTTTGGAAGGCTCCTGGCATCGCTGTTGGCTGGGCAACACCCAGGAGGAAGGCGGCAGGGGCGCTGCGACCCTCCCTGCACAGCACCTTTTGCCCCTACCCGCTCCAGTCCGTTGGGCAGAGGTCACAGTGGTGCTTCCTGTCTTTTTTCTTTAAAAACCCCCAAGAACAACCTAATTCACTGCAAAGCAGCCGCTTTGTGTCTGACACGAAGGGACTTGGGGATTTGTGTTCACGGCAGCAGGAGGGCTGACAGCAGCAGGCACTGACCCCCCGAGGAGCACGTCTCTGCGGGGATGCACAGATCCCTCACCAAGTCCAGAGCAGGCTTCCCACCCCAACGAGCCTTGAAAAGCAGCAGGAACCAAGAGGGGAACATCACCAACCTACATCTTGCCTTGGGAGGTGCCACCCTGCTCCCCCTTCCCAGCCTCCCACTCGTTCCAGCTGAGCTGAGGAACAAACAAGACATCACCCACTCCCAGTGGGTGGGTTGGCAGCAGCCGGGGAGAAGATGCTTTAGGTTTGGCGACAGTCCACGGAGCTAACTCAGCAAAGCCAGATGACAGGCAGCGAAGCCACCCTTTCCAAGAATAGCCCTGCAGATCGCTTGCACTCAAGAGATCTCCAAGGGCTCAGCGTGAACTCCACAGCATCCCCGTTTCCAGCACGCAGGACCTCAGCTCGCACAGCTAATAATTTCCTAGTGCATCTTCATTAGCCTCTACACACTCCGCTCCTGGCCTCCTGCCTCCCCACTGCTGCTGCAGGCCCAGGGCCACATTCTGCTCTCGTAGGAAGTGCTTTACACCAGTGTCCGAGCGGGCTCTCATTTGCTCACCAGCTTCAGGGGACAACAAGCCTGAAGACCCCCAGCCCCCCAACACAACCTGGGTCTGATGTGGTTCCTCCTCCCCAACCTCACTTTTCAGCTCCAGCCTCTTGCAGAGGTTCTGCAGCTCCCACGAGACCTTTTGACTGCAGCCCCAGAACAAGAGGCAGCACGTTTGCCCTGTCCCCTCCCTTCCACCGCGGACCACAAGGCAAACGCTCTGCAATACAGCTTAATCCTCGCTCAGGAGAAGGCTCTTTCCAGAGCAGCAGCATTATTCTATTACAGGAAAAGCCCGACCAGGGACCCTTCCGAAAGCCCTTCCCAATCCATGTGCAAATAACCACATGCCAGCAGCCAGCTGACTGCTCTTGCTAGCACCGAGCCAAGCAACTGGAACCCCCGGCTCTGCCCCAGCACCAGTCTGTCCGTGCCTCCAGATCACCCCATCCTCCTCCTCTGCTCCCCGGCATCTCCTACCATCCGCTGGGGCTGTTGGCCGGGGCAGCTCTTCCCCCCAGCCCAGCCCTCGGAAGCCTCCCCAGGCTTCACCACCCCACGATGGTTTTAGCTGGGCTGAAGCAGCTTGTTCCTGGGGAAGCAAGCTGTGTGGACATCTTCCAGCCAGCTGGGAAGGAACGTAGCGCCTGCCAGCCCTCGCGCTGCTCCGGTGTTCCCCGGGGGCTGGGCCAGGCCCAGCACCAGCGTAGACCAGCATCTACCCTGGCTGGGTGGTAACTGGCTGCAGAGCTGCAGCTCAGCCTTACCAAGCCGGGCTGAGGAAGAACTGGGGGGGCTGCTCTCCACAGGCGCAGCACTGCCATGTGCCCCCTTTGGCAGACGCAGAGGGGCAACAGCCCCACTTGAGCCCAGTCCTCCCACTGGCACTGGGCTCAGATACGGGGCAGATGAGCGGGTTAAAACCAGTCCCAGGAGCCGGCAGCGGCAGGGCTGTGCTGGCAGGGGCTGGGCTTGCCAGCCTGCAGGACGCCGTGGAAGGATGAGCTTGAAAGGAAAGGAAGATCTGAGCCGGCACATTGCCGCCCGGATCCTTCCCTAACGAGGGACAGGAGCAACCTGCAGTTAGCAAAGAGCTTCCAGATGAAAGCGGCTCCATCCCCAGGATCTCGTTACTGCCTCACAGATGCTCCTCACATACCTTCTCTTTATTGACATTTTGCTAAGGTCTCTCATTGCTCCACACAAATGGGGCCTCTGTGGCTGCAGGGGAGGGAAGGCAGCTCCTGGGGGCTGCTGCAGGGCAAGACGCTGCCCAGGCACACGTCCTCCACCCCGGCGATGTTCAGACCCAGCAAATACCCTGCGCAGGACCTCGACCCACCTCCCCAGCAGGACAGGCTTTGCTGCCCTGAGAAGTGCTAAGAAACCCCAGCAGGAAGAGCACCAGCAACAAGCAAACCAGCACGACCCAGCCTTCGCCTCTGCCTCTGGTCACACGTGCCCTAAAATAATCCAAGGTACAGGCAGAGGAGACCCTGCCCAGCCTGCCCCAAATCTGGCCGGGAAAACAAATCCTCCTTCTCAAAAAGCTTCCGTGGCTTCGACTCCGACACGGGAGCCGACCGCAGCTCCCTCTGGCTCTGCAGAGCAGAGAAGATGCCGCGATGGTCTCAGCCGGAGGCAAAGGGACCCTCCAGGGGTGGGCTTTCCCCTGCAGTAAGTAAGGAGTGACTTGACCCAGCGTCTCCCAAACCCCCTGGTCTTTCCCAAGGCCCCTGGAGCGAAGCCGTGCCACCGACCTGGTGAGCAACAGCAGACGCTCAACAAGTTATCGGGCGTTTAAGAACCGAACAAGAGGTGAGAGCAGTCCCAGCTGCACAAGCCCAGCGGCTGGCGGCAAAGGGAACTCATTCCCCCTAATGAGAGACGAAGACATTTCGTTAACTCGAACTCTGTCATTAGTCACCTCTGCACGGCCTCACTGCTATCAGGCCCTGACAATGCATGACGAGGGTTCACTTAGCCCCAACACCCCGCTCGGCGAAGACGCACGGAGCAGCGGGAACGGATTGGGCCCGACTCGTGGCTCCTGGCTCGACAGGGCTCCCCGAGACGTGTCGCTGAGCCAAGCCCTTGCTCCTCACTCCTCTTTTGCTTTGGGGGCTCCTGAGAGCGGCGTCGGAGCCACCAGCGCCTTGGCGGTGGGGTCTCAACACAGACCGCTCCCCGCACCCGCTTGGGCATCCCCATGTTTCCCGGGCACGTTGTGGCTCATCGGGACCCTGCCTTTGCCTCCCATCCAGCTGTTGGGTTTGCAGTGGGGCTCTGCTTGTTGGAGCTTTGCTCTGGCAAGGAGAGGAGGAGGGGGGAGCGGCAGATGGCTCAGAGGGGCGGGAGGCCAGATCCAGGCTTTTTCTTTAATTAAAGGATTTGTTCTTAATTCATTAGCAGGGACATCAATGCTGAGAGAAGCAGAACGCAGAGGAGGTTAAAAAGAGGCAGGCGTCACATCCGTGGTTGCTGGCCACGTCTCTTCAGGTAGAGAAGCTTTTGGGTGAATAAAAAGACCGTGGCCAGACTATTTTGGAAGGAGGCAGCAAGAAGCAGGGTGGAGCAGCTTCCCCAGCCTCCACCAGCAGCCCGAGATGGCCACCACTCTCCAGCTCTGGTGTCGACAAGCTCAGCGGCAAGCAGACGTAATTAAAAAGCCCATTTTGCAGGGGACACAAAGGACACGGAGCTTGTTCCTGCTGCTGGAAAAAATCTTCCCCGCAGGTACCAAGAGAGCCCTGACGGAGCCTAAACCTCACGTTCCAGCCCGGTGACGGCGTCCCCTCCGTCACCCAGCTGGCGGCAACAGCAAAGACCCAGGAGACCCCGCGCTTAGCCTAGAGCAGCCACCAGCTACGCACAGATGAGAACCAGACAACAACAACCCGAGGATGCAGATTTCACGGCTCACTAATGCCTCATTTGAGAGTGTTAGATTATCCTGAACGTCCATGGAAGCCATGCTCAAAAACACAAGTGAAAGCTCTCAGACTGGGAGCAGGAGGCTGCTTCTCCACTCCCCGGCGCCATCATCTCTCGCTGGTCTCCAGGCTTAAACAGCAAGCGAACAGCCCTTGCACGTGTGCCGGGCACCATGGAAGCAGGAACTCTGGCAATTCCCACTCCTATCAGTTAAAAACCCACACTGGGTCCATCTCTTGCAGAGGGCACATGCAGCCCGGCTGGAAAGGCCAAGGTGGGTGGAAACAGAAAAGAAGGAAGGAGAGGACTGGGCACATTCCTAGAGGCTCCCCTGCCCCACTCTGACCAGTTAGGGGCAGGCACCTCCAGCGCAAAGCAATGCAACATCCTTGGAGCACACAGGGCATAAACAGGGATCTCCAGAAGGCTTCCAGTTGCACAAAGGAAAAGATTTTACAGCCCCAAGGGATGTGCCAGCGACATGCACCCAAAGGGTTTGCTGCCAGGCTAGACCTGAGCCACCCAGGCCACCAGCACGGCTCCATCCCACATGCCCACAGCCACGGTCCCCAGGCCACCAGCACGGCTCCATCCCACGTGCCCACAGCCACTGTCCCCAGGCCACCAGCACAGCTCCATCCCCACATGCCCACAGCCACGGTCCCCAGGCCACCAGCACGGCTCCATCCCACATGCCCACAGCCACTGTCCCCAGGCCACCAGCACGGCTCCATCCCACATGCCCACAGCCACTGTCCCCAGGCCACCAGCACGGCTCCATCCCACATGCCCACCGCCTCACTGTGGCAAGGGCAAGAATGGAGGATGCACAGCGGACACCCGCGGGAGTCACTGCCTTGTCCTCCCTACCCAGCTCTGTCCCAGGCAAGACAGTGGAATTAAGTGCAAGTTATAATTAAGACTGGATGTTTGAAGAGAAACATAATCTCTGTTCCGTGGGATTCGCCGGCACAACAGTAATTAACGTCTCATTAACATTCGCCTAATTAAGCAGTTTATGAAAGTGGATAGATTTGCATACTGCTCCACTTCAGCTTCAGTGCATCCAGCTAGATCCAGGCACCAGAGTTAACCCTTCCAGGACATCCTAACTCCCCACGCACCTCTCCGGCGTCTCCCCGCGAGCTGCTGGGGCCGCACGACTCGCTGCTTCTCGCTACCCAGCGCCGGTCAGGCATCTCCACCGCCTCCTCCACACAGGACAGTCCTGAGCCCTTCCAACTTTGGCCCTGGGTTATCTGGCTTTAAACCCCCTTGGCTGCTTTCAATACTTTCCCTTGGCATCTTGACAGAGTCATCAGAGAGGCACAAAAATAAGGAAGAGGAGGACTCGTGCGAGTTTCTGAAGGTGGGGCGAAGCATCTCCCGAAGTGCTTCACCCTCCGCTCGTTTCCTAGCGCTCCTTCACGTTGGAAAACAGTGTCTGCAAGATTAAAGCGACGCTGCGAACTCCAAGCACCAGCTTAAAGGCAGGATGGCGAGAAGGCATCTGAGCAGCTTCCAGAGGAGTTCTGACACAGAGACCACATCCCTTCTCGTTCAGTTTTCCCTCACAGGCAGAGGACGCATCCCCACACGCTGCCCCCGGCCATCAGTCACTTGGAGCGCCGGACACAACGCCTCCCACCGTTAACACCGGCTTTCCCTCCTGGTGTTGGGCCAGCAAAGCTGCTACATCCATCATGCGCTTAGGGAGACCTTGGGCAAACCTGCCCTCCCCCCGCCACCACCTCCTGCGGAGGGGTGGGATGGAACAAGCTCTCCAGCCAGTGGTTAATGCCTGGGGTATCTGCTTCAGCCTTGCACCCTCGCAGCTGGAGACAAAAATCCATGACCCGGTCATTCCCTGGGAACCAACAGAGCCCAGACCCGCCGGCGATGCACGCACTCGGTTCCGCCCCGCGCGGCTCGCTGCGTCGGCACCGCTGTTCCTCGCTGCGGGAGGCGCATCCCCTGCCCACCCCTACCCTTTACCAGGCCACCAGAGCCACTTTTGCATGAGATGGTCACCTCTCTGAGCCTGCTGGTCATGGGTTGCTGGCCACAGCAAGCCATATTCCCGTGGCTGTGATCCAGCACCCACAGTGGGGCCAGAAGCAGGGCCTTGGCCACGCTCTCTCATGGCAGAAGCACTTCCAAAGTCTCCTTACCTCTCCCACCAGTGCCTACAGCAACGTGCAGCACCAGGAAACACTCCCAGTCTGCACTGGAAACACCCCCACCTAGAGAGCACATCCTCGCGCTCCCCCTGCCCTGGCAGCCACAAAACCCTCCTGGGAGCAGCGCTGGACCAAGTCGTCCTGCTGAGCCAGCTGGGGCACCCTCAGCCCTGCCCGAGCCTGACCCACGGCACTCCCAGCACCAGTCCTGCCCCCAAATCCCCACCCAAGGCGGTGGGTGGGCAGAGGGGTCTTCTCCTCGCGTGGCCAAGCCGGGGGATCTGGGGAGCCCAGCTGTGCCTGGGCTCTGCAGTGCAGCCTGACCTACTTTCCGTGGCAGCAGAGCCCCAGCAGCCGCAGCGCGAGGTGTCACAGACCACGGTGAGAGCAGGGCAGGCTGAACCCCCCGTTCCGTTCCCTCTTCGCCTTCCACTGGGCACCCTCCTTTCCACCCCCCCCCCCAAAAAAAACATTCCGGGCACATCTCAGCCAGGAGGAGGATTTATCGATCCTCTTATCTGTGTCTAATCCCAGCCGGAGCGCCGCAGCAAACGAAGCCGGCTGAACGAAATGCCTTCCTGCAGAGATCTGCGAGCTGCCAGTGCAGCGCAAAGCGGGTGACAGCCCCCCAAAAGCCCTCAGACGCACCTTGGGGGGGCCCACCAGCAGAGGCACCGGGGCCAGGATTAAGGCACAGGGCTGCCAGCACCCCCGTGGGGAACCGGGCACAGGGACGGGGTCAGCCAGACCCGAACCACTCCACCTGATCGATGGTGAGCAGTCTAAACGCTGCCCCTCTGCAGTGCAGGGAGCCCTAATTCCAGGCATGACCTGAATCTCTTCAGAGAGAGGAGGCGGGGCAGGTGGGCAGGGAGGGATGGGGAGATCCAGAAACGCCAGGGATGCTGGTTTGTCCCTGCCCCCTCTCGACAGGGCAGCGTCCAGGAGCAAAAACACCTGCTAGGAGGCAGGGATCCCCCGACCCTGGGCAAGGCACACACATGTGGCCAAAGCCCTCATGCCTAGCCCTTCCCAAATTCACTGCAGCCAGACCACATGCCAAGCACTGGACAACAAAGGGTTAATGGGGGGGGGGGGGGGGGGAAGGCTGCAGCCCCCCAGCCTCAACAGGGGCACCAAGAGCTGTCAGGCCCCATAATGACTCACATAGTCACTCCTCCCTTCCAGCCAGAAAAAGGAATAATTAAAAACAGGGATAAGCGGAGGGGATGGAGGCAGCTAACGAGGCCCCTGGTGCGAGGGGAGACCCAGGGTGGTTACCCTGGCCCCGCTGACACTCTCTGTGCTGGAGCAGGTAGACTGGGATCCCTCCCAGGGCTAGTTTTCTCCCCGGTTCCAAAACCCCCAAGGTATCAGTCACACTTAGGTGGGGGGGAAGCCAGAGCCCCCAGCCATCCGCTGTCCCAAGGACTGCAGAAGGAGAAAGAAAAAAATGCAAACAGCTCCTGACCCTTGCAGCCCAAACCAGACGTGTCACTGGGTAACAGGCTGCCCTGGCTGGCAGAAAGGGCTCTGTTAAAACATCCCATTTGCTTCCCCCTGCTGCCTTCCCTGAACAAGCTCCACGACGGGGAGGTTTTCCAGTCCCTGCAGACAGCAGGTCCTTCTGCCCCTTCCCTGCACCCAGCAAGGCAATTACTCGCCAGGAGCCAGGTTGTGGGATGGCTGGTTACACCACTAACTAGCAGGAGTGAGCCAGTCCCCCAGGGTCTGCCCAGTGCCCCTCCCTTTCTGCCTTCCTCTCTCTTCACCCAGAGGCCCACAGCAGAAGAGCAGGTGCAGCCAGGAGGGTCCTGTCCTCCTCCCTTGGGTGCAAGACATCCCCCTTGTCCTCCCCAGGGACAAAAGGATCCCAAGAGTGCAGCCAGTGCTGAAACGGAGGATGAAGATATGGTGCAGAGCACAGGTGCTGGTTCCGAGAGACTTACAAAGTCCAAAACCTCAGGTCTGCTCCAGCCTCTTGCTGGCAGGGATGTTTGGGAAGTAGATGCTTCCCAAGAAGGCTCCTCTTTCCAGAAGACAAGCGAAAAAGCTCCAGGCTCAGAGACTCTACTCTGGTGGGGGAGGCAGTTTCTCCTCCACACTCCTCACCAGCTTCCCTGTCCCCTCTCCGCCAGGCAGAAGCCACATTTGCATCTGCCACTTGCTCCGCCTGTGCAAAAGAAGGGCACTCGGATCCAGGTGCCCAGATGCCAGGGTGACCACCAAAGGCAATCCTGGAGGAGCGCAGGGAGGAAGGAGCCCCTGGCGCACGTGACATTCCGGGAGGAGCATCCACCAGTGCCCGGCCCAGCAGGCAGGCGCTGTGCAAGCGATGGGGGAGCTGTCAGCACCCAGACACCCCTACAAGGATGGTTCTGGGCTGCCAGCACGTGACAAGGTTGTCCTCCTCCTCCCCAAGCAGCAGGAACAGGATCTCAGTGGAGCATGCGGATGGACCCACTCTCCATCCCCAAGAGCCATCTTCCCATCCCCGCAAGGAAGACAGCTCTGCCCTCGCTAACCCGACTCCTCCCGCGAAGCGCTGGGCTCCCTGAGCAGAGGAGCCCATCTTCGCATCCCCCTCACTCAACCGAGAGCAGGACCCGCCTGCGAGTGGCCGTAAAACCAGCCAGTGCCCACTGCTCCTCACTCACCTGCGCTCTGCCCCTCTGGGGAGCCGACTGGAGCTGCTCAGCGCTCGCAACCACCTCCCCTCCGCAGCAAGGTACCAGCGTGTGAGCGCTCTGCCTGCCTGCCTGCCTCTGGGATTCTTTCTCCCTTCTTCCCCCCACTCTGTTTTGAATGTGCAGATGCCCCAGCTTCTTTAAAATTCAGCCCAGGGGGCGGGCGGTGTGGGAAGTGTTTTGGAACATGCCCAAGCTGTCTGCTCCGTGCGTGCGTGTGTGCGTGCGGCTCAGAACCATCCACCTCCAGCCCTGTCTCCGTGCTGCTGCTCAGCGCTCCCGATGAGCCCTCCCAAAGGCAGGCCAGCTCACATGCCCAGCCAGCCCAAGCCATGGTCCCAACGGGGGGCCAGGACGTGGCCACGCAGCTGCACAGCAGCGCAGTCCAAGGCAGTGTCACGCCCTTGCTCCTGCACGGTGGCCAGCGCTGGGCCAACACAGGAACGGGCTACAGAGGTTCAGTGGCCTGGCCAAGACACAGGACTCAGCGGGGTGCCCAGCCAGGGAAGCAGATCTACAGCACCCGACACCAGTTCAGCATCAGGCGTGCTAAAAACAAGGGGGCACGTAACCACAGAGCGCGTTGGGTTGGAAGGGACCAACCCCCTACAACGAGCAGGGACATCTCTAGCCAGACCAGATTGTTCACACCCCATCAAGCCTGATCTTGACATATCAGCCCCCGAGGCTGAGATCCGAGCAGGAGGTCCAGGCTGAGCCCTCCAGCCAAGCACAGTGCAGGCTCCACATCCACGAGGGACGAGGAAAGCAGGGGCCACCTCCAGCCCAACAGCTTGGCCCTGGGCCCACCGTACCACAAAAGGAGACGGGCTCGCTTTGCCCTTTGCTTTTTGATCCTCTGGCCACGTGGCCTTCGAAGCACTCCACAGCCCGTCCGGGGCAGTCTCCCCCCGCCACCACTTCGCTGCAAATTTCAGTGAAATTGATATTTTCCTCCCAGAAACAGAAAATTTCAAACACACAGAACGTTGGATCTGAAAGCTGACTTTTGTTGGGAAGGTGCCTGTCTCTTTGTTCACAAAAGAGCTCGTTTTTCCTGGAGAAGGGCCCAGATTTTGAGTGAAAGATCAATAGCATGCAGAAAGCGGGCCCTTTCATTCCGTTTCGCCACGACGCCGAGGAGAAGAGAAGACTCCAACACCGGGGCTGAACGCTTCCAAAACATTTTGCATTTGTTTACCCCAGCGGATGCCAAAGCCTCCATCCAAAGGAGCTCCACAGGAAGCTGGAGCTCCCTCAGAGCACCCCCAGCTCCTCGGAGCATCCCTAGATCACCTGCTGACGCCCGCTGGGAGCAGCATCCCTGGCTCCGCTCCAGCCCCGATGTTGGGGGACTTTCAGAGATGTAACCTGCTGATGGCTGGAAGCCAAGGGGCTTCCCCACNTCAAACTTTCCTTGCAGCTGCAGGCTGGATTGGGGGAAGCAAGGCACAGCCGTCCGCAGCGCCCCGCCGCGAGGACGCAGCGTCCAGGACGCCACGCAGCAGTCGTGACACGCCGCGTCCCCCCGAGCCATATGGAGGGAAGCTAGCGCTTGCAGCTTTGTGGAGACGTGTGAAAGTGATGGTGTTCCTGAAAATATCTCGGTGGAACAGCCTACCTGGCATCTCTGTTAGTCATGACACACGCTCCCTGCGCCGACCGCAGCTCGCGGCTCCCCATCTGCCGACACGCTCTAAATACTGGAACTTTCCTGGAGCCTGGTTTCCTCGCAGCCGAAATAGCAGCCCTCTGCTGAGTCAGGGGCGCGGGACGCAGGAGCCGCGCAATGGGGCGCGGGAGGAGCCGCACCGTGGGTGATGCGGCCTGCTCCTGCTGGCGGGGTGGAGGTGGCCGTGGGGTCTCTTGTGTGGCTCTTTTTGGCTTCTCGCTGGCTGCGGGGCTGTTCCCTCACAGGAGACAGAGCTTTTCCTTACGGACCCTTTGGCGTTTTCTCCTGGGAGGAAACCACCTCTCCTCACCTCCTCCGTGAGCCTAGTTCTGCGTCCCTGGCTGCAGTGCGAGAGCAGAGTGGCTGCTCCCATCTTCCATGGATTACCCCTGTCAGAGGCAGGGGCTTTGGTTTCAGGTCTGACACCTGGAGGGGGAGCTTCTCCTTCCCAGGAGAAATCATCCCTCTGGAAATAACCCTGTGCAAGGGGGGGTTTCCTGCACCTTTCTTAAGGGCTCTTTCCTCCTGACAACTGGCGAGCTCATAGCTGTCCATTGGGGGGTTATTTTATTTCTCGTTAGAAAGTAAAATTAAAAAAATACAAAGCCAAGACGGAGCCTGGGAAGAGCCAAAGCAGCCGCAGAGCCCGGAGAGTGACAGCAGCCGCCTGGCAGACAGTGAGTGAGGATGCTCTGACAAGATGAAATGTCTTTTCCCTCATTGGAATCACTCCCTTTCCGAATGACTAATGCGCAGCTATCGCACCGCGGATATTTCCAGAGTGATGAGATGTTTTTAAAATATCTCGCTGCGCCTCAAAATATCTCACTCTGGCTCAATGGATCATCCAAAACACCACCCACGGAAACCACAAATAAAGAGACGCTGCTGGGGAGGAGCAGGCTGGCCAGGGCCAGGGCAGCATCCTGCGTCGGCAGGTAAGCGAGGCCACGCGGCTCCTCGCCTCGGCACAAGGCTGCTTTGGAGACGGAGACTCCACAGCCAAGCTGGACACCTTCCCCTCTGCCCATTACTCGCACAGCTCTTTCCTTGAATGAGTAAATTGCACCTAAAAGTGTGGACTCCATGGGACCATAAATACCTGTACTCACAGAACCATTAGGGGTTGGAAGGGACCTCAAAAGACCATCTAGTCCAATCCCCCTGCCGCAGCAGGATCACTTCACTGAAGAAGTTATGGAATCAGAATCACTCAGGGTTGGAAGGGACCAGCTGATCGTCTAGTTCCAACCCCCCCAGCACAGGCAGGGACACCCCACCCTAGACCAGGCTGGCCAGAGCCTCATCCAGCCTGGCCTTAAACACCTCCAGGAATGGGGCCTCAACCACCTCCCTGGACAACCCATTCCAGGCTCTCACCACTCTCACGGTGAAGAGCTTCCTCCTCACATCCACTCTAAATCTACCCATCTCCAGCTTTGCTCCATTGCCCCTAGTCCTGTCACTGCCTGACATCCTAAAAAGCCCCTCCCCAGTATGAGCATGATGGTCCCCAAGCAGGGGGCTGACAGGACACCTAGAAACCCACACACCCCCTTGTGTATGCGAGGGCTTCAAGGCCACGCCGTGGAACGCCACTAGCCCCGACCTGCTCCCTGACCCTGACCATCCAGCGAGGCTGCCGAGCCCCTTGGCACGTTGCTCCACCGCCAGCAGCTCCCCTTTGTGCTTCACAAGCTCCCCGAGTTCTGATGCCCCCGGCCGCGATCTGGGTTAAGCTCAGCTTCACGCCCTCCGCTGCATGCAGCTGCAGCTCTTTCTCTCCTCGTCCTTAGGATTCAGGCCACACATTTGTTCTGCTGATGGAAGGAGAAGCGCGCAAACCGTTACGAGGGACTCTGAGATGGGCTCCTTTGCTGTCCTCAGCAAGACAAAGCAATTGCTCAGGTCGCTCAGGCTGCCCGCTCCCAGGCTGCGTCCTCCTGAGGGGCGTTTGAACCTTCAGCACAGGCGAGTCAAGCGCAGCCCTAGGAAGCCACAGGCAGCCCGGAGATGGCAGAGATGCCGCAGAGGCAGGAGGGAGGAAGCCAAGACCCCGGTGACGACCGCGCCAACATCTGTCCTCCGCTAGAAATGTATTCAGCCGCACAGACACGCTCGTCAGATGAGGCTCTAAAATATTTACTGCCCAAACATCAATCCTCATCAAGCGAGGCAGCCGTTTGGGCTCGGGGCGGGGAAGGAGCCGGGCGGGCTGTCAATAATGTCATAACCACGGGCGAGTTTATGTATCCTTGGAAATGGCCAAGGAACGCGCCGCGTGACAGATGTGCAAACGGGCAACGCGGCTCCCTGGTTATGAGCACGAGGATGTCGAGAGGAATAGATGAGCAGTAATTCAAAGTATATTGGGCTTAGAGAAGCACATGGGCCGCGTACTGAATGCGGGATGGGCACAGGCTGGGAGCCTGTGGCTGCATCAGGGGACAACCCTGCCTGCCTGTGGGGCCGACCCACCTCCAGGGTAACATCTTCCTCCTTCCCAGCCTGTCCCAAACCAGCCTCTCATGCTTTGTGCCACCTTCCTGATCTCATACTGGGAAACTCAAGGTTTTGTCTAAATACCAAGACCAGTCAAAAAAAAAAAAAGCCTCACCAAGCAACCAACAGAGTTTTTAAGTTTAGGGTCCACAGAGCTACCCCTGGGTTGTGAGGTTCTGTTTTACTTCCATGTCCAACCCCCAGCCCCACCTCCGAGGCGCAGGCACTGCTCACTCCTATGACCAGACAACCCAAGTTAAACCCAGGGAAGGACGCTGGGCCTCACTCCTCCCCAGGGGTCTGGTGTGCTGCAGCATGCTGCGAGGGAGGCATCAGCTGCTCCCAACCCACCTGCCTTCACGGAGCTCGGGGGACACACACAGACACCTCAGCTCTGCTTCCCCCCCCAACTGTGGTCTGCCTGGTTCAGCATTGCTGGCAGTGAAATCTCCACTCCCCCACCTCCCGCGATGCTCCTCAAACAGACACAGTCATCGCTGTGGTGGCCGAGCCAAGCGCACCTTGCCTCCCGCTTGAGTCCCCCCTGCAGCACCCGTGAGAAGTTCACCACATTTCCACACCCAGGCGTCTGTGGGGAGGAGGGAATTACTCAGCAGACACCCGCACCCCAGACATCCCCACAAAGGTGGTCCAATTCCTGTGAAAGAGCCCGTGAGTCACAGCACGAGTCAGCCGTGCTGCTCAGCACCGTGTGTTGAAGACGACCAGCCCTGCTTCCCGGCTCATCTGGTGAGACGTGACTTAGCCTGGCCACCCGCTCAGCAGTCACCGCCACATCCGGCTGCTGACTGCTCCAGCACGTGCCCCGGCAGCCCTGCCCACCCAGGGCCGACACCCTGGCAGCCCCACCCACCCAGGGCTCAGCCGGTGCTTGGGCTAGGTCAAGTCACCCCTGAACTGAGCCCGAGTCTTCAGGAGGTGCTGACTGCGAGCCCCAGGACTCCTGTTTTAGCTCTCAGGGACACTTCTGGTCCTGCTGACCGGGCTGGCGCCGCTCTGCATGGCTTACTGGGGTGGTTTAGTGGCCCAGTGCTAGCAGCGAGCTGGTCTGCACTTGAAAGAAAAACAACAATCCCAGCTACTGTTCCAGCTACTGTGTCTTCCACCTCCGGCTATGTGCCGGCTTCACGGCGCCTCTCGCTAAAGCTGCCATCCCGTCCTGGACCTCTGCAGAGGACTTTCTGCACCACTGTCCACAGACCCCGGGCAGCCCAGGGGGATGAGAGCAAAGCTCTTGTGGGCAGGGCCAGCTGCTGAGCAGGTCCTCTGGGCCACAGCGGCTCGTGCCCACCTGCAAACACCTCCTCCCATCCCTCCCTCACAAAGCGACCCCCGCCTGCTCTCCAGAACCAACCCGCCAAGAGAAGGTGCAAAAGCTCTTTCTCCAGGCACCCCCATGGCAGAGCCAGAGGGCACCCAGGGGAACCAGTTTCCAGGCAAATGCCCAGACTGGCAGCATCCCTGCCTGACCTTGAGGGCTCCCCACATCCCCCAGGCAGCAGCAGCAGGAGGAGGAGGCGGCTCTGCCAGCAGGTAGATGGGCTCCCCAGATCACTGCCTGGAGAGCTCAGAATAAATGTTTAAAGGTGGAGGGAAGGAAAAACACTCACAGAAACCCCCTGCTCCTCTGCACCAGCAAGTTCTCGGTCTTTGCTCTGGGACTTAAGGGAGACACAGGCAGAAATACGAGAGAGGAGACGCGTGCTTCAGCGAATCACAGGCATGTCAGAAACGATGGCTTCAGCTGCCAGCTCTGCCACAAGATGGATTCCTCCCGGCCGCACACCCAGCAGCTCCAGCAGCCCTTGGGGACTGTGGCTCTGCTCTCCCTGCACCCACCTCCTCACCACCACCGGCCCCTGCCGGGAGCCAGAGCGCTCCCCACATCCCTGGGCAAGCCAGGCGAAGCCATTCCTGGCCCATGGGGACACCGCCTTGCCCCCACACGAGGCAAGCAGAGCGTCAGACCAGTGCTCTCAGATGCCAGCCCCTGCTGTGGGGCGCACGCGGCCTCGGCTCTATCCGTGCCTCACAGGAGCGACGGTGGGGAGGAAGGATGGGAGGCGACAGCCCCGCTCGGCTCCCAACAGCCCCACGCTGGGCCACCACGTGGAGGCAGTGGCCAGGGCAGTCACAGAGCAGAGGCTGTTCTGTACAGCAGGGCTGTCCTCGAGACGCTTTTACGTCCAGAGAGAGCTCATTAGCTGCAGTTGTTGGAGAGCTCAGGGTGGGGTTTTCTCCCCCTGCTCCCGAGAGCTGCCAGACTGCACTTGGCACCTCCGGGCGCAGGTGGAACACAAGCAGGGCACGGGCGGCGAGCAGCACAAACCTGGAGGCAACCAGAGCTGCCGCTGCTGCAGCCTCCCGTCACGGACCGTCTCCGCATCTTCTGCCTTTCCCAGCTGGAGCTCCCCGTGCTTAGTCCCCAGTGGCACCCAGCGGCCGCCTGCCTGCCAGGACTGCGCCCAGCCCCACTCGAGGAGCCGCCAAGGAGGGCTTGGGGTTGCCAGATTCCAGGCCCGCTGGGCCAGACGGGGCACCAGGAGCCAGGAGGAAGGCTCCACATCTGGCACTGCTGCAACGGGAGTGCAAAAGGGGCTCTCACGGACGTCCTGCGGGACCGGTCCAGAGCAGCCGCCTCCTCCTCAGGCCTCGACGCTCCTCTCCCACCCCTGCACGGTCCAGCACCTGCTGCAAGGGGTGCAGCCAAGAACACAGGCACCCACAGCAGGAGATAGGGCAGCTCCCCAGATACGATCACAAGCCTCATTATGTCCTTAACCCTTGCCCTCCTCATCTGCAGCCTTCCCCTGCTCAGAAGGGAAGGAGGCTGTGGGAGAGCCCGGCGCCCCAGGCTGTCACTCACCACAGCTAATGCGATGGACTCGGATCGAGTGGCCCCGGCGATTTAAAGTTAATAAAATGTTAAAAGCAGCCCTATAAATCAGCCGTGCAGGAAGTGACCTGGACAGGAGGCCTAACGAGCTAGCAGAGGGTTTTATTTAAAAGCCATTTGTCTGAGAAATTCGGCACAAAGAGTCAAATAACTCTGAGGACAACAGCAGCGCTGGAGCTGCCGGGAGGATCAGAGCAGGTGGGTATTTATGGCTGAAGACGTCAGCCTTAGCGGTGCTAACCAGCCCCTGCGTCCCTGGCTGCAGGGCTGGAGCATCCCAGCTGAGCCCACATCTTCAGCCTTAAGAAAACCCCTACGGCCAAGCGCAAACAGGGGCTCAAGCTGCTCCCAAATACACCCTGTCCCCCTGCCACCCTCACGGCACCGCCACAGGAAGACTCCAAAGTACCCCAGAGCCTTCTGCAGTGGGAGGAAGGGCTGTGCACGCCCGGGAAGCCTCCAGAGCATCGTTAGGAGGCAAATGATAGACAATTATCCTCGGAAGCACATCAGGGAAGCAGAGGCAGTCGTGAGGCACCAGTCCCACCCAAGCCTGGCTCCTCACAGAAGCCAATTCACCCATGGGATGTGGTCTGCGGGCAAGGGAGCCACCCCCCTTCAAAAATCAGTTTGCTCTCTGCAGCCCAGAACCTCATCTTCCCAGCAAGCCAAGGAGGAGAGGAGCCATCGCAGCGCCCAGGAAACGGTGCCCACCCAGGCAAAGCCTGGTGGCTACAACCCAAGGAATTGCCAGCCAGGCAGAAAGGACGTGGTCCTTACCTGGGGAGGAACGCAAGAGGCTGGGCGTGGGCACTGCTGGCTCTTCCCACCGGTGATTGGCACCTTCCCAGGGAAGCCTAGTAGTGCTGGAGGGCTGCAGGCAGGGGGCTACTCTGATGGCTCTGCAGGCACTGTGGGTGGCTCATGGCTCCCGGGCACAGGGGGCTGTGGAGCAGAAGGTGCAGGAGATGTCAGAGCTGGACCCACCAAGCAAAACCAACTCCTGACTTGTAAGTCAGGAAGGTGGAGAACTACAAACACTGACTTTGTCTCTGCTGCTCTTATTCGCCCTCTCCCCATCATCAAGGAAACAAGAGGAGTCAGGTGAAACTAGTTCAGCTCTAGCCACTATGAAGATGCTCGAAGAGGTCCTGTACCCCTTTGAAGGGCCCCTCAGCTCAGCGGGGGTCTCATGAGGCCAGAGGAGCTGTTCCCACTACGCCCAAGTCAAGGGATCCCACTGCTACCTCAAAAATACTATGAGAAAGAAGGTCCTTGATCTACAAAGTCCATCCTTGATGGAGGAGGTGGCACCTTCACCTCTCCTCCAACCTGCTTCACCTTCGCGTGTAGCACTACCCTCCCCAGCCTGGGTTGATCTCACACGTTTGGTTAGCAGGGAGGTCCCCAAGGCAGAACCCAGCAACCTTTTTGCATCTCCCCAGGTTTGAGCAGCCAGAATTGAACGAGTTCATAATGGAGTGATGGCACCTGGAAAAATAGGCTTGGCTGTCCTCGGGAAGAGGACTGCATCTCCCCGTGACTCCAAAGGGCACCACACCAGGCCTTGCTGAGCAAAGGGTACCCAGCTGCCGCCACTTTTCTAATGGGAGCAGCACCACCCTGCAGCGGCTGCGGCCAAGCGCGTCACGTCCAGAGCCATCCCCACCCTGCACGAGGACGGGGACGGAATGGAAGCCAGAGCTCTCTGCTTCAGGACTTTTCAGCAGCCACCCCAGTGCGAGGGCTGCCATCCATTCCATCCCTTGGCCACAGAAGACCTCCGCGCCGTTTCACAGCAGAGGCTGGCAAATATTTGCCAAGGACTCCTCCGAGCCCCGAGCCCCCCCATTTGTTGGCCAGCTGTGGTCCTCCAGCTAATTCACAAGTGGAGAACAAAGAACAAGGCAGCTGTAAGAACAAGGAAGATGCTCTTCCATGAGGAAGACACCACCTCACCAGTCTCCAGCCCAGGCCAACACGCTGCTAATTAGCTGTGCTAATTAATCACAGCTTCCATCGCTTACTACCAGCACGGTAACGTGTTGCTCAACAGAGCTGGTGGAGCTGCTCCTGGGGCATGGGAGGCGCTGACCATTCCAAGTGTGGTCACCAGCATCACACCTGGTGGCTCTGTCCAGCTGTCTGACTGTCCCTCCATCAGATCCTCCCAGGAGCTGGCACACAGGCAGCCGCTGCCTGCCCCGGCTGACCCCCCTTTGCTCACCGAGCCGCAGGCACCCTCGACCCAGAGCTGATCCCCAGAGAGCTCCCTCGGCTGGGGCTGGCAATGAGGGTGCAGCTCCTTGCCCAAGGGCAGCCCTGGCACTGCAGAAAGACGGGGTGGCAGGAGGACACCCGGCTTGGACTCCTTGCCCAGGATGAACCCAACGGACCGTTATCTCTCCGCTCATTCCCTGTTGTCAGGGCTTTCTTTAATGAGGTATTTTTGGAAAGAACAGAGAGAAAAAGACACCAAGGGGAAGACAGAAGAACTGCTGGTCTGAGGGCGCCTGTGTTGTTAAATACAGAGAGAGATCCAAGTCGGGGGCCCTGCGGAGGCCAAGGTTGCCGGGCTCTGACACAGCCGACGAGCTGGAGCACGACGAGAGAACGCGCGCACAGAAATAGCCAGACAGGATCAAGGATTTACTGCCTCTCTCACAGAAAGGAGAAGAATAAGCTTAACGCTCCATTTAGGAGAAGGTAAAAAAACGACTTAAAGAGCCATCCATAGATCTGCAGAAAGAACGTTTGAGCAGCAGGATTAGCGGGAGGCGAGGGCAGACTAAATCCCACATGGCCGGGGTGCAGGAGCACCCCCAGAGGGCTTCTCAGCTCATCCCACCTCATCGCCAGCAGCACAGATGCTGCACATCAGGCACCACCCCAGATCCGTGTTGTCCGTGCCCTCTGGGGTCAGAGCATGTGTCCTGGCACAGCTGGCTGCCCTGCCAACATCTGCACGCTCCGCTGCCCGCAGCAGCCTGTCCTTGTTGAGGAGGAGACGTCTGAGCTGCCTGGAAGTTTCCTCCAGTTTGTGATGAAAGAGATGCTCTCTGGAGGAGGAGATGGGAGCCCAGTTTCTCTGATGAAAGCATCACAGTGGGAATGTTTTAGGGTTTTTTTTCCTCCTTTGAGCAGCACCAGCCAGAACAGAGCCAGGCACAAGGTCTGACCCTTTCCACAGCAGGAAACCAAGTCTTCCAGCTGGAAGCCAGGCCAGAAGCCACCACGGGTTGTGCCGAGGAGCCCACTGAAAGCCAAACCCACCATTTCTGGGCTGAAGCAGCGCAAAGTCTGCAGCCCGTGTGTGACAGTGGGCGGGTGACCCAGCCCATCTCTCCTTGAGGAACGGGGGTCCGCTGTGCCTGGAGCAAACAGCTTCGCTCAAGCCTGCCCCTCAGCACAGCATCACAGAACCGTTATGGCTGGAATGAGCCCCCGGATCATCAAGTCCGGCCCTCGCCCAACACCTCCAGCAAAGCCAGTCCTGCAGCTCTCTCCAGCAGCTCACAAGCAGCTCGGTCGCCCTGCTAGTCCCGCTTGCCCTGCACTGAGAGATTTTTCTGTTTGTTTGCAAGAAGCAGCTGATTTTCTCAGCAGCAACAAATGCTTGGGAACGCTCTCTCTCTGGCAAACCCTATTGTTCATCCCTTTCACACAAAACGCTTCTAATGAAGAGGGAAAGAAGGATCTGGGCTTCTTTCAAAACAATTTGAGATATTATATTAAAAACATCCTCCGAGTGTTGACATATTTAGTGCAAGGCTTCAGAAAGCAAATTGCCTGAGCTCATTCAGAGCCTGACACCAGTAAGACAGGCACAGTGCACACAGAGCCGTGCAACTGGGAGGACACCACCAGCACGAGTCCTGCTCTGGGGGGAGCCAAGAGCACTGCACACATGGAGCACTCTGAGGAGGGCTCGCCCGTGACCCCACTCCAAGCGAAGGGCGGGTTAGGGACACACGGCCCCGGTTCCCCAGGGCAGGCTGGTGAAGAACGGACAGCGTGGCACAACCTCACGCCAGGATGCAGATAAAGCCCCTCAAGCAGGGCACAGCCCCTCAGAAGCCCTGGTGTGCCCCAAGCTCTCTGACCTCCTCTGACCAGGTACTGCAAGCCCTCAGAGAAGCTCCTCATTACTTCCACCCTCTCCAGACTCCCTCAGGTTTACTGGCACCAGCAAGCTGGGAGGCTTCCTGCAGCAAGATCCACAGAGCAGGAGGCGTCACAACAGATCAGACCGACCGGGGGCTCCTCCTCATTTCTATTCCCCTCCAGCCACAGCCTTCGCCTTGGCTGAGGAAGGCAAGGCAAGACAAGGCCTACAGAGAACGCCTGAAGATTGTTTCTCTCAGATTCCAATTTACTCTTCATCATTAATGCTTTGGAAAGCCCAACACGTCCTGCAAACAGAAGGAGCATGTTAAACACATCTGCAGAACGGAGAGCAGCGCCGCCCGCTACGGGTACCCGGCTCGGCTGGGGAGGGGCTGCAGGAGAGATCAGTCATCCCCCGAGGAGGGCTCCCCAAGTGCCCGCTCAGCCTCCTCCCGCAGCCCTGCCAGGGCAGGCGCTCCAGCCCGCGGAGCGGAGGCGCCACCGGCACCGAGCATCACGCAGCAGCAGGGAGGACCTGCATGAAGGATGAGAGGAGCTGGAGGCTTCCGGAACACCGAGAAAATTGCTTTCACCAACTCTCTGCAGTTTTTAAAGCAATTACGTCTGGGGGGAGGCCGAGAGCGCGGCTGAGCGCGGCACACGCCTTTTAAGATGCGAGAAGCAAGGAAGGGGAGGGAAATAGCAAAAGAAAATGCCTTTAAAAAATGACTTGATGCGGCGGGTACTGAGGTGATAAATTATTTATAAGTCAGGGAGGGGATGGATCTCTGAGGCAGACGCCCCAGCACTGGGACAACCAAGAGCTCAGAGTCACAGAATTATTCAGTTTGGAAAAGACCCCTGGGATCATCAAGCCCAGCCATTAACCCTGCTCTGCCAAGTCCACCACTAAACCATACCTCTGATTTCATTCCCCAACAAGCTGTCATCCTTTGACATCTTCCCCAACACCCTCAATGGCTGGAATTAGAGAGGACCCCAAGGCCCAAGCCTGTCTTCTTTAGTGGCCAAGGTGGCAGGGGTCAAGCTTGCCCCCATCACCGGAGCCGCGGCACCAAGTGTCACTGGCACCACTCAGACACCCCGTTGATCAGATGGGCACCTCTTTCTTCTGGCCATGCGTCCTTTGTCTGCTCTGGGGACTGGTGTGGGAGCAGAGAAGTGGCGTCTGCTGGTCACAGAGCCCCTTCTCAAAGGATGCCGTTACCTCTCCTTGCCAAGTGGAATTGAGACGTGGAGTGGATTTGTGCCTGAGGTAACAGCAAGTGTTCCACAAGCTATTGAGGAGAAAACAAAAGCCAGCAGTGGAGAGCCACTAAGAGCCAGCTCAAAGGGAACCCCTCAAGAACACAACAGCTGGTGCTTCCCACCACGGATCAGAAACCCTGAGCAGTCCCTCAAAGACTGTCCTCTTCTCTCCATGCCAAAGCAGACACCTTCCTGCAAAACCTTGCAATGAAGCATTTTTAACGGCAAGAAAAAGTCTTCCCTAAAATTGTCTTCGCTAGGAGGAGGCTCAAGGGCTGGGCTGGGCCAAAAGCCAGCAGCACAGGGTGACACAGAGGAGCACGGGAACACGAGGGCAGCCCTGCAGGCCAGCAGCTCCTGCGAAATGCATTGCTTGTGACACGTTGTCAAAGTGAGATGCAGCTCATTAGTCAGAGCCAAAGCAGATGAGAGGGCTCCTCACAAAATAAACAATGGAACACACAAACAGGTACAGGGGTGCTCCACGGGGCCACCAGCTCCCCTTCGGCCCTGCCAGCAAGTGGGAAACCAAGGCAAGACGTAAATCACAGCTGCTCCTCCTCATTGAGAGGCTGAGCCCCCATTTCGCCTCGGAGCGGTCAGCAGGCGCCTCCCAGCCAGGCTGGGTCCAGCACCACCGGCCGAGGAACACGGAGCTGGAGGAGCCACACCTGACACGTGGGGAGTCTGCAGATGAGGGCTCCTGGCTTCACAGCTCCCGGAGTGTTTTGTTCCCAGCTCTCGAGGCAGAGCTCGCCGCCTCTCCGCAGCAGCATTCTCCGCTTCAAAAACCTTCCGCTTCGCTTTCAAACGACGCGATTCACCTTTCGGGATGCACTGAGCGGGCACAGCCCTTTTGTTCCTAACGGGGTTCTCTCTTTTCATCGGGGTTTTTTTGCCTCCAAGATGCATCAGCCTTCAGAGCAGAGGGCACAACAGCTCTGCTCTGCCTTGGCTGCGATGCCGATCCGCTGGAGTTTCACGCTGCCCTCTCCACCCCAGCCTCCTCAGGGAGCCCCTTGCATCTACAATCTGAGGAGAACCCGTTCCAGATTCCCCCAACAGGGATCCCCAAGGGGACCAACCTGCCCTACGAGGCCACCTCCCTGTTAAAACCTCCCTTTCCTCAATTAAACAACAGACAACTAGCTCCTGCCTTATGCTGCAGCTCCTCAATAATCCCCTCAGTAAACACAAAGGGGAAAAGACCCCAACAGCCAGCCTCAGAGGGGTGGTGGCTCTCACCACCAGTGGCAGTGGGGTGCAGCAAAACCACAACCACCGGGGCCAGGACCCTGGAACCAGCCCCCTGAGCGACACTGCACAGCTCTGGTTTAACAAGAAATTGCCTGTGGAAGCTTCATGACTTTCACCAGCAGATTCCCCCTTTTCTCCCAGCGCTGCCGCTTCTCCTACAGTGCCCCCAGCTAATTAGTCACAGAGCACAATCCAATCACTGGGGCCATCCTATTACAGTCAAAGGCCTTTAAGAGATAATGCCATGATGGACCAGCCTGGCCCCTAGTCTCCAACACCACCAGGGTACTCAGGAGGTGCCATGGCTCCTGCCGACACCCCACCACTGAGGGCCAGGGCAGCCCAATTCCTTCCCACCTCACCACTGCTCCACCACGTACCGGGAGATGATGGCCACTGCTTGCTAGAGGTGGGTTTTGCTGGTAAGCAGAGGTAGGAGATGGAGTGGAGGAGGCAGCTAAACCAACAGGATGCTGGACAATCAGCCCCTTTGTGGTTATTACTGGTGGCACTGATGTGCTGATCTCCATATGGGATGTTCTCAGATTTGCAGGCATTGCTTCAATCTCCTCCCAGGAGAAAAATTGTGGGAGTCCAAGCAAAAACTGGTTGGTGAGGGAGGTTATCAGAAGTCTCTGGTAATCACGGGGGGCTGATTTTGTCCTGCCCCTCCTATTGCTCCTGGCAAGGCATTCGTTCCATGCCTTGGTACCTGAAGCAGCCTGTTTTAACCATCCACAGCCATCTGAGTCCCAATCCTGACCTCCCCTACCGGCTCCCAGGCTCCTCGCTGCAGTGGTGTGACAGGAACAAAACCTGTGGCACCAGCCCCTGAGCAAAGACACCGGGTGGGAACGTTGCCTTGTGCCGATTCCACCTGGTACTGCTGCCTGCCTGGGTGGAGGATGAGCTCTCAGGTTTGCAAACATCTTCAGCATTGTGGGTTTAGTTATGGTTCCCCTTGTCGCCAGGGCACACACCAAAAGCTCTTATGTCTCAATACGAACCCCAAAATCAAGATGGGGGATACACACCGGGTCTAAACAGGCTGCTGTCCCGGGCGGCACCCGGGGCTTAGTGCGGTTGAGATGAGTTGAGACAACCCACAAGTTTCACTGGCACCAGCGGTGGGCACGCAAAGGGCAACGTCTGCCAAGCACACCTGGCAGGGGGCTGGCATGGAGACCATGTTCAGAAACTGGGTCTTCCTGGAAACGCCACAGCCACCCTTAGAAATCTTCAGAGGGCACTTGGTGACGGGCTCCTTGCAGCATCAGCGGCAGACACCGGCAGTTCGCTAGGTCACTGTCTCGGGTCCTGGAACAAGGGGTGTTCCCGCATCTGGATGAACAATAACACACCGCGTCCTTGCCCTTCTGGTGTCCTCCAGCCGATGTGTTGCAGGATCTGTCTGCAGAAAGGCCTCAGTCCATGGCAGCGACAGTACCCCTGCTGGACAGCACAGCTGGAGGAGCTCCTGCTCCCTCGGTCAAACTCAGCTCCAGCGCAGCTCGGGCAGGGTGGGAGCTGAGGAGAGAGATGCTCCGCACATCCCGGCACTGCAGCCGCACGGGGCGGGGACGCTCCTCGCGGATACTCGGCTCCCCTGCCACAGCCATTGGGAGAGGCTTTTCCCCATGGAATGGGAGAACTCAGACTCTTCAAACATGCAACTCAAGAGCTTCCGTAAAGCATTCCAGCGACTTTGGCAAGAAAAGATGTTTGATAGACCCCGAGACCATCCCATGCCTAGAAGACAGCTCCACAGCGCCCCAGTTCTAGAGGCAACTCCCTGTCTCTCTCTGTTCCCCAGGGCACCCCATAAAACAGAACACATCTCACGGTGGCACGGCCAAGGGCTCCCTTGGGAACCAGTTGAGAAGATGAGCAGAAATAATGCAGTGCTGGAAAAGCATCAGCCCCTCAGAGGACAGCACCGACCTGAGGTTGCGCCACCAGCCCAGGGCACCTACCCTGCACCAAGCCCCACACAACGTTCCTAGTTCAGCACCCAAATATAAAACCCTTCCTAGGAGTCACCAATTAAACTACTGAAGACTCCAGCTCAGCCTCCCAAGCATGAAAACGTCTTGTTATTTCACACCTGCCAAGAGCTGTGTCCCAGCAGATTTATCTTGAACTGACACTTGAGGATAATTAAACCCCTCTCTCTCTCTCTCTCCTCAGTTAGCAGTGCGGCAGATAAAAAGAGAGCCCTGAGGCTCTCCAGGCGCTCCTGCGGTGGGTCGCTCCTGCACGAGTCGAGGAACACGAGATGAACATCTCACGAAGATAACACTCAACAGACACGCGGATGGTGGGGAGCAGGGGCACAGCTTTGCAGTTTGCCCTCGTTTGGCAGGAAGGCTGAGCAGGAAGAGGGATGTGCAGGCGGCTCACACAAAGAGTTGGAAATCAAACGCATCGACCCACCCCATGCTGAGCGCCAAGACGATGCTGGAGTATCATCTCCCACTGAGCCATCGGTCCCTAGAACTCAGTCACCACGGTCCAGGCACACTTTGCATCTCGCCCAGCTCCAGCCTAAGCTGCCCAAGTCTGGTCGCACTGGGTGCTGGGTTCCCCAGTGAGTCAGCCCAAAAGTTGCCCGATTTTGGGGAGTGGATGGCAAACAACCCTGTGCTGAGCTCTGCATCAAACCTCAAAACCGAGCTTCGGTCGAGGCGTTTTAAAGGTTGGTGCTGGAGCGGGGGGGGGGTGCCCTTGCAAAGAAGCCCTTCTCACCGCGGTGGGAACCGAGAGACGGGACACCCACACGGGGACCCTTCCTTCTTCTCAAGGAGCCGGNGCGGCTGCGGAGCACCCCCTCCCTGTCACCCCGCAAGCCCCGGGCTCGCCGCCGCGATGCCGAGAACCTCGCCCGACGGCAGCGGCCGCCGCGGTAGCGAGGAGCCGCCCCCCCGCCCGCCCCCGGTGACAAATCGCGGCCGGGATTGTTTTAAAGGGAGAGCGCTCGCAGAGGCAGCACGGGGAGGGGGGGGCTGCTCGGTACACAACCCCCTCACCAGGACGTGCGCGACCCCCGCGGGCTCCCCGGGGTGCTGGGGGAGCGACGGGGCTGAGACCCGACAGCGCAACGCCCTTGCAGCCATCCGCGCGCTGAGCTGTCGGGTCTCAGCCCTGGCCCCCTCCGAGTACCTGCACCACACCCCTGCCACCAGATCCTCTTCTCCCCAGGGATCTAGACCCCTGCCTGGAGATCCCATTGCTACGTGGGGTGCTCAGTTTTGAGCGAATTGTGGTGGTTTGCATCAGCAAACACCAACTGCACCACAACCAAGGGCTGCTGTGGCCTTTGAGGCACCATCCAGTGGTGGCTTCCATCACTATGTTACTGTGAGCCCAGCTGCAGACAGGAAACTCAGGAAGGAACGGCAGCACCCCAAAAAAAACCTGCCCAGATGCCAGGATTGTGTCTAGAGTCATTCCCTTCCCATTAATGCTGGAGATAAGTGCAGTAAGAAAACCCACCTGGCAGAAGGACTGCAATTAATGCAGAATGTTTGTCACGATCTTTGAGCTCTGCTTATTACTATGACAAGCTCTGCTCTAGTCCACCCTGATGTGCTGCTTAGAGCAGCTATCTCCTGCATCTCATTTCCTGTTTGGAGATGATCTCTAGCTGAGAAATTACCTGCTCTCAAAACTGATTAGAGTCCTCATCAGCACGTTCTTCACCCACCCTTTAGGCAGCCCCTAAAATATACAAGGGATTCAGAATGATTTCATGCAGAAGGTAAAATCTGGAGCTGGTGGCCCAGATGTGTGCCCCAGAGGGATGCTGGCACGGCTGTGCCTGCCTTTGGGAATTGTACTCCCAGCCCTGGGAAACTGGGGGTCTTGGGGGATACCAACAGCACATTACGTGCCCAGCACATCCCAGAAGGGTCCTGGAGCAGGCAGGACTCTGCCAAGTCCCATTTCAGGCTCCTGCAGTTGCAGAACAGGCAGCAGCTTTCTACTCCCTTCACTCACTGGTCCAGCTCCTCTTGGAGAGGAATGAGACATTTTTTCTCCTCCGCTTCCCACCGCTAAAAGCTGCCTCACAACTCCCATGGTTGAAAACTGCCTTCTAATTTCCAGCCTACATTAGCCAGTTTAAACCTATTTGTTCTTGTGCCAGCACAGTCTTTTAGCTTAAATGGTTCCTTTCCATACCTGATGCTTACTTGCTCAAAATGTTTATGGAGGGCAATCATATCCCTGCTTTGCTTTCCCCTTCACTGGGCTAACCACGCCAAGTGCTTTCAGTCTGGTCCTGTAAGACAGGCTCTCCATTGCCCCCACCACGCTAATAGCCCTTCTACACAGGCCTTCCAGCAGCAAGTAATCTTACTGGAAGTCAGGCCACCGCAGCTTTATGATCCATCAAGCATCTCCAAGTGCCACCAGAACCACAGAACATCAGGGATTGGAAGGGACCTCAAAAGATCCCCCCACCACAGCAGGATCACCTAGGCCAAGTTGCACAGGAACACATCCAGGCTGGTTTTAAACATCTCCAGAGAAGGAGACCTCACAACCCACCTGGGCAGCACCGTACACGTCCTGGGAAAAGTGAGAGACTTTCCCCTGCAGCCTGCCACCTGCACAGCCTCGTCTTGCTGAGGGAACTCTGTTTGGGTTGCCGCATCCATGTGAGGTGGTGACTGTAGCCTGGTCTTCCTCTGCTGCCAGGTTGACAGGGCGTTTTTTTTTTTGCCCCCTGGCAGCTAAAAGCAGCTGCTCTGTCGCTGCTCCGTGCTGTCTGAGCACGACATCTCGTTTCACCACGTTCAAAGATCCCATAGCGGGAACCTCACCGTGTTCCTTCTTGGCTTTTCCTGTGAGAGACGCCAACTCCCACCAGCTCCCTCTTACCTCCCCCAAGAGTCCCTGTTTAAAGGGACCTCTAAGTCAGCCAAAAACCTCAATAAATAGCATTTGGGGACCAGGCACCAGCTCTGTCACTGCTCCGTGCGGCCCGTGCCGGTTCTGCCTCCACCGGTGGTACCCCAGAACCGAGGGGTTTGATGCTCCTGCACGCTGAAGCTGGTTTCTGTTTGCCACATGCACGCAGAGCTCTCCTGCAGCCTTAAGCAAACTCAGCGGAGAACGCTCAGAGTCATCCCACTAAACGCAAGGGGGAGATGGTATCACCATGCTCTGATGGCCACTAATAACTTCACCTCTCCTGTGCTATTCTCAGCAGAGATAAACCTCCAGTGCCTGATGAGCCAGAGCAGAAATATCCAATGGCTCTCCATTCTTCCCTATTTTTTGCTGCAAGCTGGTTAACCCTGAAATCCAATTACTGCTCATTATTCAAAGGAACTCTGCTCTTATCAAACGGACACGTTGCTGGGCCGTGGGCCGCTCCGAGCGCCAACAGAGCTGCAAATTGCTCCTGCCACGCTGGCAGACCTTAGGTGCGAGACCGGGGTGCCTTTCCACCACACCCAGCTCTCCACCCCTCCCTAGGCTGCGCATCACTGCTGAGCACGCTGCCTGCACGCCGGCCACAGGCTAGTGCAGCCACAGCCAGGGCCACCCGTGGGAGCCGAGGGGCTGCCCGAGCTCCCCAGCCGGGCTGAGCTGCCATTAAGCTGCGGGGATTAGCGCAGAGGGTGTGAAACGCAGGGGGCTGATCCGGGGCGTCGCAGATTAGCCCGGGAGGCTCCGAGAGCGGCTCTGGGCGTCGGCAGGCAGCCAAGCCCCGGCACGGCTGGCTCGCGCTCGGCTCTGAATTCAGCAGGTGGGGAAGTGGAATTAAAAAATAAAATAAAACAGGCTTGCCGTTTTCTTTGCTGATTACAGTCGTGGCACAGCAAGTTTCACCTACGTTCATTACAAGAGGGGAGGGAGAACAATGTTCCCAGCAGCAGCTGCTGCTGATCCTCTCTAGAGCCACGCTGGGTGCGGAGTAGACCGTCCTGCCCCTGCGCTGGATGCAGACTCACACCTTGACACGTGTGATTTGCCGGTATCTTCCCTGTGTCTCCCCCTCCCTGATGTTATCCCACCCGGCCACAGCGGGCAGGGTTTCCTCAAGTCAGCCTAGCTTCACGCTGTCCTCCCAGAGATTAAAGCACCTTGAGACTGGTCAGGGATGGAAGCGGTGTGCAGCTGCCTGCTGGTCACCCACGAGAGCAGAGGGGTACAGATTGCACCCCTAGGCTGCTGTATGATCCAGCAGCTCTTCTTGAGCTGGGTCTGGTCCCTGCTTTCCACCCCCAGCTTGGCTTCCTCCTGCCCCTAAGGAAAGCAAAGCATCCCTAGGAGCCACTGGAGGGTCAAGAGGAGAAAGAAGCCCATGAAACCCACCTAAGAGAAACATTAGCAGTAACACTGAGTAAATTAACACACAAGAGAAGGCAGATTTTAAATCAGCTCATTACCCTGCCAGGCTGTCAAACCCATTCATCTGCCCTTCAAGTCCTGCAGCTTCCTCTGGAAAATGGCTCCTGCCTGACTGCTGTTAAAGCTCCAGCATGGGGTGGTGGGGCTGCAGGATGGCTGGCAGGAGACACCGAGCGTGCCCACGGAGAGGTGCAGGGATGGGTAATTGCACATGCAGAGCGTTTCGGCTGCGACAGCAGACAGGATGATTGAGCAGAGAAAGGGGAATCTATTTCCATGCACAATTACCTAGGGTGGGGTGAGCCACAGCTCAAAGAGACGACGGCGCTGGGTGCCCCTCATCTTGCCCTCCCCATACCTCTTCGTGCCTGTTTCCCCGGGGAACTGGGCATTGCCACCCTCCTGAGGGCTGGAGGAGGCTGCAACAAGCTGGATGAGCCCGGTGCTCGTTACTGGGTTAGCCGTGATTACAGAGCAGGCAGCCTAATGAACGGGCCCTGCTTTGGAGGGGATTTACTGGGGGCAGGAGCAGGCAAGGAAACAGAACCTGAGCCTCTTTGTCTGGAAAGCAGCTGCTCTCAGACGAGGCTTTGCCACGGGGTCTCTCTTTTTCAGGAGCTGCTGCTGCCGGCTCTCACCGACACCAGAGCTGGTTCATAATAGATAATAAGTAAAAGGGCAAGGGGGGAGAGAGAAACAGCTCAGACCTCATTTTCTTCCTCCTGCTGACAGACAAAACCCACGCCGGCGCAACGCCCGAGCTCTGGTGGAGCAGCTCACGCCAGAGGCATCTTGGGGGGCTCTTTGTACCGAGGACGCAGCACCAGCCCTGCCGAGGGGAGCCGCACAGGCCGGGCTGGCAGCGAGCCGAGCCCCGTCTTTGTCTCTACATCCCTTTGCCACAGCTTCACTGTACTACAGCTCCCAGCAGCCTGCAGGAAGGGCTTTACCTTGGGAAGCTCCTCTCGCTGGGGATGGAGATGGTGCAGCTTTGTGTGGGAGCTGAGACAGAGACAGCCCCGGGCCCTCCGGTCCAGGGTGCCTGTAGTTATCTCACCTTCACCTCCACAAGCATCAGCCCTGCTTCCCCCCATTCATAATTCAGCCTGACACAGCCCAGCAAAAATCAATTCACTCTTATAAGAAAGTGCCAAGGCAAATTATTTCCCAAAGCCTTCAATGGGGCTTTCTTCTCCCCCAGTGGCCAAGTCTTTGGTATTGAGCCATAAATTGCATATTAACCCTTTGAGCTCTTCTCACTTGGCTGGAGAGCTGAGCTGGGTGGTGCCTGATGAAGCCATCAGTAAGAGCATCTTGTGACCCATCTGTCGGGGGATGGACCCACCTAGCACCCTACACACCACTCCTTGCAAGATCACTGGGTTATCACAGGGCCTTTCAAACTCATTAAGGTCATCAGTTCCCAAGTAACGATGGAAGGAAGCTGAAAAAGAATTCATGGGGTTTGGGGCCTCGGGGGTAGAGGCTGGGAGGTCCCTGAGCAGCCCCTGGCTCTCAGCCGAGGGCCACGGTGAGGGCTGAACAGATGTTAGAGGAGAACACTAGACTGCTAAAACCCTTGAAGACCTTCTGCTCAAGGCTCTTGCCAGCCTTGGACCACAACGAATGGAAATCAGAGGAAGCCAGTTAAAGAGCCAATTTAAAAAAGGAAATTTTAATCAGAAAAGGAAAAACAGGTGGGGTGGAGGGGAAGAACAGATCAGAGCTATAAGCTGTCTGGAAATCGGGCCCTTCATCATCACAAACACACAGTCAGACCTTAATGGTGTTTGACATTTCCTTAATTTGAACCAGGAGCCTGGGGAATCCAGAGGGTAAAAGAACGAGCACTGTTCAGCGCATAACCTGCTCCCCGAAGGGCTCACACCGAGACAGGGAGAGGCAAGGATAAGACCCTCCATTTATGTTTTGACATCTCTCTCCTCTAGTGATGGAAGAGCTTGCCAGCCAAGGAAAACCCAAGGCCAAGCTCCTCAGGCCTTCCCCAGCATCGGGTGGTGGGTGGTAAAAGACCAGCCCAGCACCCCACGGGTGGCTGCAGAGCGGGGCACAGGATCGTCCCTAAAGGCACCCGGGTACAGACCGGCACAAACCACCAGCACCAGGCCGTGCCCACAGCCGCTGCCCAAAGGCACCTGTCTGCCCCGAATCCGCCAGCAGATGAGGTGCTGGGGACTGAAATAGTGGTCCCTGAACCCGCAGCATCCTCAGCAGCTGGGGGACAGCAGGGGGGCGGCATCGCCCAGGAGCTGAAGGCGACGCAGCCAAAAATAAACCCGCGCAGGTCACCGTCTCTGTTGTGAGGGCAGGTGGCTTCGCTTGAAAGGGCAGATCTGAGAGGAGGGAATCAAAGGCGACTCTGGAGAGAGAGAGCAGCTTTTGTGCTGAAGGTGACGCGCGGCCTCGCAGGCAGGGCTTCTGCGGGTGGAGCCTTCACACCTAACTGGGAAAGGGAAAGCCTGTCCCGTCCCCTTCGGTCCACCAACTCCTTCAGAAAGCTCCCGTGTTTTCTGGAAGGGTCCAGAGCTCTTCCCCCCGCATTTTCAGCGATCTTAGGTGATTACTCCAAAGCACTCCTGCAGCTGTCATCCCCCCCAGCCCTTACGACACGGCTGCACATCATGACACCCAAGCAGCCGCAGAGCTACCTGCGGGGCGGCTCACTCAGCTCCATGGTTTTGGCTGCTTTCTCAAGTCCGACTATTGATCTCTCAGCCAGGGCCAGCTGAGAATCCAGCTTATTAAAAAAGCTAATTCTCAGCCGGGCAGAGCCACGCTGCCAATGCCATCTCCTGGGTGTGGCTTCTGCCTTCCCCAAAGACGAGACCTGCCACACCAGGGGGTCCTCTGCTTTTAGGGCTAGAGAGACCCCTTCATAAATTGGAGCAATTTCCCCTCAGAGCCCTCTTTTTCCAGCTCCCAGTCTCACCACCCCAGTGCTGGGCTCCCCATACCAGCAGCTGATTGGTTTTTACTCCTCAGCACTGCAGGACGTGGCCCGCACAGGGAAAGGAGGCACGAGGGGTGCTGAAGCCACCCCACGATGGCTGCGGCTTTGGGTTGTCTTTTACTGCTGCTTGTGACAGAGAAGGAGCACGAGGAGGACATTTATGAGCCCGAGCAGCCGTAGCTTTGGCTCCAGGCTGCATTTAAAGCACTGCTGTTGGTTCCCCTCGTTAACTGCCTCCCGACATCGACAGCGTTTGGCAGCTGGGATGGAGCCAGGTTACAGCACCCGGCTGCGCCCGTGAGCCCCCCGTACCTCAGGACACCTGTTGTGGGGCTCAGGAGGAGAGCTCCTGCATAGAAACACTGCCAGGTCCCCCTCCCCACGTCCCCGTATGGGCACGGCCACGAGGAGCTGGGGAGGCACACCGAGCGCTGCCCACACTGCACCAGTGTTCCCAGTTCACGTGCAGAGAGTGGAATTGTTGGCTTTTAGCAGGTGTCCCCTTACCTTCACTCTGCTTCCTCATCCCAGCTGTGGAGGGCCCTCGTTTTTCTTTCTCCGCCACAAGCCCTTCGTTTCACGTTCACTTTCCTTCGCTGTGTTTGCATCCTATTCATGTGCCTCTCTCCCCCATCCTGAAAGGCTTGTCAGGAGAAGAAAGCACAAGCCCAGCTTCTCCCAGATCTATTTACCAAATAAGGCCTGGAGTCAGGTTTTATTTAAGAAAAGGAAAATGAACTGGATGCAAGTAGGCCAGGAGAAGCATCTGTGAATAACAAGGATGACGGCAAAGAGGAAGCCGAGCCAAGGAGCGGAGGCAGAGCATCCCCCTGGGACACTGAGCACAAGCCCATTGCTAGAGCCCGAGTCCGGTGCCACAGCCTCAGTTCTGCTCGTTAACGGTGCCAGAACAGGGTGAGAAGCATGGGAGCATCACAAGAGGTCAGGGAACAAGTCAGGGTGGTGATTAGATTGTTTAGAGCATCTTCTGTTGGAAGCCAAAGCAACAGTTCCCCTGTGCCCATAGGCTAAGGCACAACCAGGAGCAGCAGCCTCAGGCTGGAGAGGGGGGGGAAAAAAGCTGTGGGACCCCTTCTCACCCCCCAGTCTGGTGTGAGAAACCCTGCAGGCAGGACCAGAGAGCACTCAGCCTCCACACACAAAGCCTCCAGCCCCACCAGCCACCCCAGGGTCAGGGTCAACTCTGCTTGAGGCAGCCAGATCAAAAGCAACAGAAAACCACAATTTTTGCAGGCAATCAGCAGTCTTTCTGGAAAGCAGCCTCTGAGAAGGGCCTGGCCCTGTGTGCAGGGAAGTTAACTTCAATTGACTCCCCCACATTTTGCTTCAGGCCACCCCCAGCTTTTCTGGAGCATCTCCTGATCCTGGAGGAAGTTACATCCCCACACTCAGCATAAACACAACCACCCCTCCGAGCTCAGTACCCAAATACCCTCATCATCACCTACCTCAGGCTGCCTCCTCTCCACAAAGAGCCAGTCCCTGGCTTTTGCTGGTTATTCACAGCCACAGCTCCTCAAAACAACAACAAGGAAAGAGGGACTCACAGCCAAAGCACCATGGCTCAGTGCTCCAACGCACTGCACTGGGAACCTTTGTCCCTCCTTTAAATTAAACCCTAATTTCCCCAGATAAGCAGGGCATGGGTGGGAAAGCTGCCTCATCCCCACAGCTTGTTGCCGTTTTCACTCTCGTTAGCCTTTACTGGCCACAGCTGCCTAATTAACCCAGACTGGGTTTATTTGCTGGGGGAAAACACAAGCCCATACCCCTCATCAGGAAGGGTGAGGTGGTTTGTAGCTGGGGCACATCCTCAGTGCTGGGGGGCAATATAGGATCATCAGGGATTGGAAGAGACCTCGAAAGATCATCCATTTGAGTCCCCCTGCCACAGCAGGATCACCCAGACTAAGTCACACAGTCAGTCAGGATTAGAAGGGGCCACAGGGTCATCCAGTTCCAACTCCCCTGCCATGGGCAGGGACATCCCACCCTAGATCAGGCTGCCCAGAGCCTCATCCAGCCCGGCCTTAAACACCTCCAGGGATGGGGCCCCAACCACCTCCCTGGGCAACCCACTCCATTATGCTCTTTGGGGGCTACCTGAGGGAGTTGCATGACTAGCAGCTGCTGCTGCCCCGGGGATCGCAGAGCAGCAGAGCGTCTCCGGCAGCAAGCCAAGGCCACTTCAGCTCCCGTTGTTACCGTCTTTCCCCCAGATGGAAAAGCCACCCAGCAAACCCTCTGCAAGTCAGTGCTGCTGCAAACAAAGGCACTTGGCCCGAAGCCCCTTTTCCCCCTCCCGCGACCCCGCGTGCGGGAAAGCGCACCGGGTCCCAGCAGAAGAGGGAATTGTTTAAGCCCTGGGCAGCTGTGGCGGCTCAGATCGGGTGGGCTGCCACGCGACCCGGTGAATTAGTCACGGGCTGGTTTTAAGTGATTCCTGAAATAAAGATGACAGAGGTGGGCGAAACAGAAACCCACTGCAAAGGGCCAGCACCGTGCCCTCCGGGGTGAAAACGCTCCCCCATAGCCCGCATCCCCTGGACATGTCTTTTACTGCTGTTTTATTCTGAGGCCAGGCTTGTGGTCTGGACACAGCGAGGCTGGTTTAACCCCAGGCAGGAGAGCCCGGCACAAAACCGTCCCTGCTCCCGGGGCCATCGTCCGATTCCTGTTCGATTTCAGCAGAGCACAAAGCAGCAGAGCTGGCGACGGCGCGTGGTGCTGGGACGGAGGAGCGGGGCTGTGCTGCCTTGAAGGCTCCGAGGAAAGCGGGGCCACGGCAGGAGGGGAGAGGGAGAGAGAAGGCACTTCTTGCGTCTGTTTGAAGTGAGGAGGACGCAGAAGCGAGCTAACACGGGGCTGTTTCGCCTCTGCTCGCAAACGAACACGCCGCTGAGCCTAATGGGACTTCAGATTAGAAGATTTAAGGAAAAATAACAACCGCCTCCACAAACAGAGTTTTGTAAGGTCAGAAAACAGCTGCACCCCGGTGCTTCCTCCTGCAAGGCTGCGCCTCTCAGCCCGCGCCCCAGCCTCCGGGTGCCCTCTGCTAGCTCCTGCCCTTTCCTCAGCCGTCGCGTTTCCCACTGAGGACAGCCCAGGTACCATCCCTGGGATCCTGCTCCAGCACATGCTTTCAGCCCCACGTCCTCTGCCTGCCCCTGCAGCATCCCCAGCAGTGCCGGGGGAGCCGATGGGCAGGGGATCTGCTCCACTGCAGTCGGTCCAGATGAATAATGGGATGTGCTTGAGATCAGGCTTATCCCTTTAAGCTCTTGTTTTCCTTGGGGTGCTCTGCTGCGCCCTGCCGTCAGCCCACCGATGGTCCCTGTGGGACAGCGTGACCCAGCACCCATCCCAGCAGTGAGGATGGGCTCAAAGCCAGAGGTGAGCACACAGAGGGATGCCCAGGTGCCTGCCTGGAGAGGATCCCTCCCCGATGTGGCTGCCCTGCACGGCTTGTGCTGGGAAGCAGATCCTCTCCAGCAGCCGCCCCAGACCATCAGGTGATTGGAAGCATCCTTAGCCTCTCCAGCACCCTCAGCCCCCCTTCTTCCCCGCTGATTGCAATCAACACCTCATTCATACACTTCTGTTTACCAATTTTCCAGGAGGTATCACACTAATGAAGGGAGCCGGGCAATCAAGCAGCCTCCCAGAAGTGGGGGAAAGGAGGAGAGGGGAGGAAGAGAGGGTTGCTACCGGCAGAAAGGGGGAATGGGCTGGGCATGGTAGGGAAAACAGATGGGAGAGCCAGACTCATGGCTCCCAGGATTTGCTCTGCCAGCTCTGCCTCCACCCCTGGAGTAGCCGTGAGGACAAAGATGCTGGGCAACACCTTCAGCAACCTGGGCAGAGATGTTGGGGGAGCTGGGTGCCATGCTGGACAAGTCAGGAATGTTGGCTTGCATCCTCAGAAAGCTCAGGTCAAGCTCTGGAGAGTGACTGACAGCCCGGGGCGAGGGGCTGTGCTCCCCGCAGATGAGGCCGGGCTCTCCATCGCCTTCTGCCTTCACTCGCTGGAGCAGAGCTGCCGCAGGGACGGCTGCCCGCCGGCTCACCACCGGCTGCGTGGGCGCTCCCTGAAGCAACGTCCTCCTCCTCAGAGCAGAAAGTCGCCCTGGGCAGGGCTTCCAGCAGCAGCAGACGGGGATTCCACATGGAGAAATGACTCCTGAGGATCACAACCCGGCAGAAAGCAGAGGAGAAAAGATGGGCTACGAGTAGCAACCGGGCAACAAATAACAGGGCGGAAGACAAACGTGACTCCAGCCAGATGGAGGAACAGCAACAAACAATCTGTCTCTGGCAGAGGAAGCCCTTCCAACGCCTGTCACGGAGAGGAGAGCATCGGAGGAAGCAGCATCGCAGGGGTTTTGCCAGACCCCTGCTGGCATCCTGCTTCCCAGCCCCACCCAGTCCTGGAGAGACCCCCCTGCTTCTCCCAGGAGAGGCTTTCTGGGTGCTGCCTGCATCCCCTCCTTCCTGCCCGCTCGGCCCCTGGCACAACTGATGGATGAATGGGCTCTCCCGTGACTGATGCCTGTGACAGCCTGAAACGTGGCGATCACCTGGTACCGGTGGATTTCTGTGAGCTGTCTGAGGAAGGCAGAGGCGAGCACCCTCCAGGCATTCGAGCTCGCTCCCTCCCCACAGCCTTCGCAGGTTTCCTCCGGTGGGACCACGGGGGCCGGCAGAGCAGGGTGCCTCATAGCCTTTATAGGTGGTGGGTGGCTCCTGCACCCTCAGCATCCCTGAGGTGGGGTCCTGCGCCACGCGGGTGACAAGAGGGTCCCCCCTTTCCTGGGCGGGCATTGCTGCAGCAGGGCTCCTGGCCACGGCCTCTCTGCTGTCCTGCAGCCCCTTCAGAGCGCTCTGCGTTCCCGGGGTGCCCCGGCAAGGTCCTTCAGGGGTTCTGCCCGGTCCTTTCATGTTGACATCCAGCGCACCCCTCCGCTTGCCGTTAGAGACAAGAGCCCACACCCCTTCCTAAAGCACTTTCTCCCCAAAGACCTGCCTTTTCCCAAGCCTGAACCAACCCAACTGCCCAAATATCTGCCACTTTCCAAAACCAAGCGTCAGCCCAGCAACTCACCCACAAATAGATGGACCCTGGCAGGGCCAGGGCAAACGAACCACTGCGGCCCTAAAGCTGCCCTGACCTGCTCTGACCATCCGGGGAAGACAGAGGAGGGCAGAAGCAGCCGGAGCCCTCCCGGGTCCCTGACCCCCTGACCCAGCCTCTCGCAGAGCTGGGGCCTCGCAGAACGCTGGCCTCTCCTTCTTCCAAGGCAGGTACCAGCCCAGAGCTAACCTGACCACTTCCCAAAAAGGGGAAAATAAAGAGGAAAAGTAAATAATATAAAATTATACAGGACAATCAAAACAAACCTTCCACCAAGGTGCTGCAGCCGCTGCTCAAGCCAGGGATCGTGTGTGAAACGATTTATTAGAGAGCAAAGGGCTGAAAGAGAGACCACGCTGACGGCGGGGGAGGAGGAACAATAAACCAGGGGGAGTCAGCAATAGCTGAAAACTATGGCACCTGAGCAGGGAGACACGGTGGCCATCCCACGAGGGCGAGCGCGGGTGCTGGCGGGCGCAGCTCAGCCTGGGCAGCAGCGGAGCTGCAGCAGTTGAGGGTGAAGGCTGCGCAGACCCACCCGGCTTGGTGAGCGCTGGGAGCTGATGTCCGTGCGCGCGTGAGGAGGGGGAGAGCTGAGCTGGGAGGGGGGGTGTTTACACTGCAGCTCAGAAGCTGCTTAACCTGATCTGGAAGCAGGTGAATAATTAATTGCATCTTTAAGGAATCGAGCTGTTAATAATACTCCCCACAGTGGTGGTTTATAAATGTTCCTGCCAGGGTGGAACATGGAGCATCACAAGGGAAGGAGGGGAGGGGGTACAGCCTGGAGGAAAGTCTCTCCCCACTCCCTCCCCTGCCTGCAAAATGAATTAAAGCTGCCATTTCTCTGCCATCCAGCTGTTCCTGACACCTGGATGTCAAATCAATACTGTGATGACAGCACACACACACACAAAAAAAGGGGGGAGAGTCAAATCATTTAAGAAGCCCTATTACTGTATTACTGCATGGAAAACATTTATACTTCCTCCCACTCTCCAGGGTGCAGCCTGCTCACTGAGCACAAAGGGCAGGACTTGCCTGGAGCCTGCACGACTCATTAGGGAAGCAGCCGATAAGGGGACTAGGAGATTGGGCAAACGGATGCTGCTGCGAGGAGAAACTGGTCCTGAGCCCGTCCCTCCCTCCCTCCGTCCATTCGTCCCTCCATCTCTATACACCCACAAATCCATGTTCCCTATAGCCATCCCCTTGGAGCCAGGAGGCTGGGGAGGAGGTGAAACCACTTCAGGCCAGGACTAAGCCCCTAATAAGGGTTGCGTGGGGAAGAGCTGGGGGCAAGGCTGCGTCTGTCAGGGAACCTTCGGCTTTTTGGAGTTTTCTCTCTCAGTCAGTGTCCTGAGACCTGCAAGGGAGCTGCGCACTGCTTCTCCCAGTCTCTCCCAGGCTACCTCCAAGGTGAAAAATCAGCACCTGCAGAGAGCCCTGCCTCATTTTCCATGATTAATCAGTTTGTTGAGAGCAGCAGGACTCTCAGCGTCATCCATCCCCCTTCCGATAACCGCGCGTGAAGGCTGACGTTAATCAGACAGATTCCTTTGCAGGAGCACCAACCATTTTTCTAAAGCACGGTCTCCCTGGAGCTACTAATAATTACTCCAGGCCCAGACATTAAAGCAGCACCAAAAAAAATGTTTTTAATTAAAAAATTAATTTTTCTGACAGAGCCACAGATGCTAACTTGGAACCGCGGAGCATCCGTCGGGAGGGAAAGGAGAGGGATGGCCACGACCTGCTCACAAGGGGCGAGGAGAAGCGGGTCGCTCCTCGGGGCTTTGGAGCATTTGCCCTAAACCTCTCAGCCCACAGCAGCCAGGGTCCTGACATGGGGCTTCCACGGAAAAACGGAGTGCTAGGGAGTGATCATCTGGTCAAGCCTCACTGCCAGAGAAGGATCACTTGGTCTTTACCTTGGGAAAGGCAAAATTCCAGGCTTTACCTCGGGAAAGCCAAGCTCGGGGCAAAGCTCTGGGCTCGGCCTCAAAGCAAAAGGGTGAGGAGGTGCCCCGTGGCTTCCCTGCTCCTTACAGCAGACGAGGCAGGCTCAGGCGATGCCACCATCCCAGCTGCACCTTCCTAACAGACGCCTGCCGGTGCCAGCAAGGAGACAGCCAAGGAGAGAACCCCGTGCTGCTCTGGCAAGCTCCAGCGCAGCTCCCGGGGCTACAGCCCCGCTTCCTTCCCGCTAATCATAGCAGCGCTTGAGCTCTTCTTCCCTCCAGCTGCCCCTCACCCAGGGATCTCGGGGGCCTCCGCACCCCTCCAGGCACGCGCGCTCGGGGTTGCAGCAGAGGGTGGTGAGCATCCCCATCTCTCCTGCTCCAGGGGTGTCTGCAGAAGCCCAGCGCAGGCACGCGGCCGGCGGCAGCCGCTCCCGAAAGCCGCCTTTATTGCGGGAGGATGAAAGGCCGGCCGAGCGAGGCAGCGCTTCCGTGGCAGGGCCTGAATTACTTGGGGGGGGGAAAGGACCTGCCCGTGTCTGCGGGGGAGGCGCAGCGGCTGCTGGGCAGGACTGCGGTCAGGAGGAGCCAAGCCGACGGCTCAGAGAAAGACCAAGCGGCTGAGAGCTGGCACGAGGCGCCGCAGGAAGAGAGACGCCGGCGAAGAAGCCTCCTAGGCTGCTGGCAGTGTCCCCCTGAGCCTTGCCACAGGCCCACGAGGCAGCAGAACGGAGGAGGAGACTCACCTGAGCGAGGAACCAGGGCTCCGGCAGGACCTTCCCTCTTCCTGAAGGCCTGAGGAGCCTCTAACGGATCTGGTGGAAGCCAACCCCAGAGACCCGGGGAGCACGAAAGGTTGAGTGAATTTGAGTTGCTCAACCGCGAGAAGAGCCGGTCGAGGGCAAACCTGCACCTGCAAACACAGACGGTGACGGCTGCGACACGGGAACGTTCTTCTTCTCGGCCAGGGTGGGGAGGAGGGCAACAACGGCGAGGCTTTGGCCACCACGGTCCCGCAGCCTTCATGTCCCTTGAGGATAATTCGGTGGTCAGAGCTCTTCCGGAGACCCTGGACCCGCTGCCTCCCCACGCCTCAGCTCTGCCTTACTCTGGTGCAGCTCACTGCCTCAGACTGGGGAAACCCGAACCCTTCAGCCCTGCCTGCAACGAGGGCAGAGAGGGTTTGCTCCTCTGGAAGGCTTCAGGCCAACACATGACCTACCTGCAATTAATTGTCTCACACTCAAGGAGATTGGAAGCACAAGATCCTAGAGTTGTTTTGGTCGGGAGAGACCTCTAAGCCCACAAAGTCTAAGTGTTCCCCCGGCACTGCCGGGGCCCCGCTAACCCCCGTCTCCCAGCACCACCTCTCCACGGCTTCCAAGAACAGGGATCCCACCAATGCCCTGGGCAGCCTGTGCAAGGACTCAACAACCCTTTGAGGGAAGAGGCACCCGTAAGGACAACCTAAGCCTCCTCGGGCACAACTTGAGGCCATTCTCTCTCACTCTGTTGCTTGCTCCTTGGTCCTTTCAGTAAAACCCAGCAGCTGGCTTCAGCAACAGTGTGAAACCCTGTCCTGAACAGCACTGCCAGCACCAGAAGGATGAAGAACAAGCCTCGCTCGAGAGGGCTCGTGCTCAGAAGGGACAGCATTTGGAGGGTTTTCTGCTTCCTGCAGCACTTGAACCGCCCTCCTGTTCCTCCCGAGCATCTCAGAGCCTCTTCTCAGTGTTTGCCACGGCCGGCGGCTGGAGTGGCCACCAACCTCCTGCGGTTCCCTGCCCCCTTGGGGAGAGGGTGGGTTTTCAAACACTGCAAGAGCTGGTTTTGCTGGCTTCTTGAAACTAGATGTCACTCATTTACTTGGTGGAAACCTCTGCATCACAGAATCATCGACTGGCTCAGGCTGGCAGGGATGTCAGCGATCTGCTCCAGCTCCCCTGCCGTGGGCAGCTAGACCTGGCTGCTCACGGCCCCGTTCAGCCTGGCCTTGAACAGCTCCAGGGAGGGGGCACTCACAGACTCTCTGGCCAATCGATTCCAGAGTCTCTCCACCCTTGGACTGAAGAACTTACTTTACATAGGAGGTTCCACATCAACCTGAGAAGGAACTTCTTCATGGTGAGGGTGACGGAGCACTGGAACAGGCTGCCCGGGGCGGGTTGTGGAGTCTCCTTCACTGGAGACATTCAAGACCCGACTGGATGTGTTCCTGTGTGACTTGGTCTAGGTGATCCTGCTGTTGCAGGCGGATTGGACTGGATGATCTTTCAAGGTCCTTCCAATCTGTAGTGATTCTATGATTCTATGATTCTATTCTAAGAACTTCTCCTGAGATCCAGTCTAAACCTACTCTCCTTCAGTTTCAAATCATTTCCCCTTGTCCTATCTCTAGATGCCCTTGTGAAAAGTTCCTCCCCAACCTTCCTGAAGGTTCTCTTCAGGCAGCTCTAAGGTTCCCCCAGAGACTTCTCTTCCCTCGGCTGGACGACTCCAGGTCCCTCAGCCTGTCCTCACAGCAAAGGTGCTCCAGCCCTTGGATCATCTCCGTGGCCTCCTCTGGACGTCGCTCCAGCGGTTCGGTCCTGCTGATGTTTGTGCCAGCCGTGACTTCATCACGCCAGGACTGCGGCGAGGTGGACCCCTCGTGTCCACAAGCTGCCCAGGAGCTGCTCCAGGCTCCCGAGCAGAGCGTGCTCGTGGGGTTTTCATTGCAGGCGGGCGGTGTGGCGGGACACGCTCCACCCCCAAAATAAAGGGGAGAACCCTGGAAGCGGGTCCCGAGGCACCGAGCTGCCGATGGCTGCGGGTAACGCTGAGCAGGGTCGTGCTGGGAGACAGAGCCGGCGCAGAGTGAGCGCTCCAGCAGCATCTCTAAGCACTGCACATATATTTTCGGTTTATTTGCTGGGTCTACCACTGAATCTTATTTGCTGGCATAGTTTGGGGTTTTTTTCTCCCTTCTCCCCGGGAGGACTTAATAAATCTCTGAAATCATCAAAAAGAAATGCAGCTTCAACACTTAGAGAGCACGGTTAAGTTACTTCCCCGCAATATAAACCGAGGCTGTAAAGTCAAACATTTCCACGCCATCACGCGGGAGGAAAATGAGGGCCTGGGAGGAGAGGGGATGGCCCCACCTCACGCTCCCAGGAAGCCTGCGGCCGCCTGATGGCAAGGATACGGACATCGGCGGGGGTGCAGACATCACCGTCTCCCCACTCCCTGCTCCTGCCACACGAAGCACTTGCAGCTCTTCTCCTCACAGTGTGTTGTCCCAGCGTGACCCTGCTGCTGCCTGGCGAAGCACACGCACACTGAGGCTTCCAGAAGGGACCAGCAGAGGCAGGTGGAACCACCTGAGGGGCGCCAGCCTCCCTCCCACTGCCCCTTCCTCTTTTCCTCATGCTTGATCCGGTGTTCGGAGCGAGCTGCCCAAGCAAACCCACACAACCCCCCTCAGGAGAGGACGCTGGTGACACTCGGCGGCTGGGGAGCCAGGGATGCTCAGCACAGGACCAGGGGAAGATGCAGGACTAGGGAAGAGCGCAGGCGGCGTTTCCATGGCAACGCGGCAAAAAAAGCCACAGCAGCCCCGAGAGGAGAGAGGGGTCAGGAGAAACTTTGCCGCCAGAGAAGGCCCAGGGACAGGAGAGGAGCTGGGTGTCCCACCCCAGGGTGCAGCCCCGACAAAGCCCGCTATCCCAGCAGCTCGGGGTGCCACAGGGACCCGCCGGGCAGGTCCCCACCGTGGGGCCCCTGGCCATTTCCCGGCGCCGGGGAGCCGCGGCTGGTTCACTCCCTGAAGCCTCCTGCTTTCTAAACCCTGCCTCACGAGAAGCGCCGCACGGCAGAGCACAGTTAGCAGCGCATCAGCCATAAAAACCAGCCAGAGCCAGAAGCACCGCAGGCTGTTGGCTGCAGCCCTGCAGCTGCCCGGAGCGGCCACAGACACAGACTCCTGTCGGGACCCCCGGCTCAGGCACTGTGGGTGATGGAGGGGGTCCCCAGCACCCCCAGAGCTTGGGGCAGCGACTAATTCCCCCTCTCCAGAGCTTGTGCCTGGTGCCACAGCAGAGCCAGCACGAATCCTGGCCACATTTTACCATTTATATTGATTACCCTGTCAGCTCATTTGAATAATTAAAACCAGATGGAGCCCTTTATGGAGCGCTGGGAGCATCCCTGGGTTTCGTGGTGGGAAAACTGAGCTGCTTTTGCTGTCAGACCTTCCTCTCAGTGACATTTACCACCCTGTGCAGGACCTCCCAGGGGGTCCTGCTGCCACCACTGGGGTCAGGGTGCTGGCATCAGCTCAGTGCCCACTGGAAGTGGCCAACAGCACCTTACTCACACAGAACTAATTGCTGTTGTGCACTGCTGCCATTCCTTGTACAACAGCAATGAGAAAGCCAGCCAGCCACAAACCTCATAAACAGCAGCAAATGAGTAAGTCCATTGCCAATGGATGAATCTTCCAGTGCCCGTGCACGTGTGAGGGTGGGGACGGGGGGCAGCATCCAGCTCCACATTGGCATTGCCATCCCCACCTGCAAAACCCTTAACCCAGCCTGTGCCAGCAGGGCTTTCACGGGGGAATTCTGGCTCCCTGAGATGGATAGGCAACCCCACCCGGCCCTGGTTACCTGGTGTTTCCCTCTCTCTGCAGAGGGAGTAAAGTATTCCTGGCATGGTGCTGCTGCACACTCCTGCCACCACGCAGGGATGAATTATCTTTACGGAGAGCAGCATAGATTAATATGTCACATGAAAATGAACGATCGGCAGATGAAGATGAAAATGCAGTGGCCAGTGAGGAGGAGAAAAGGAGAAGAAAGAAGAAAATGGACCCTCTCAGGAGGATGGAAACATTTAAAGATGAGCGATCGATCAGTGCCAGTGCGGCTGGATGGCATTTGAGCACCTGCTCCGAGGCTCCTGGACCAGCTGCGAGAGATGCTGGCAGCGGGACCCTCCGGCGGGTCTCCCTCCCATAGGCAGCCCCATTTACCCCTTCTGCTGTGTCCCCAGCAGCAGCTGAGCTGCCCCTCGGCACAGCCACAGCCACAGCCACGTATCCCCAGCTGAGCTCGAAAAGATGTCTGGTCCGGGGGGCAGTGAGCGTGCTCGAACAGCGCGCCAGGTGTTTACTGTCCGGGGCGAGCCGCCGAGCCTGCCTTGGACATGCCTCCAGCACCTGGAAAGAGATTTTTATACAGTCCCCGTGCGTTGGTGCCCTTGGGTGCCTGGATTCTGCTGGACCAAGCCCATGAGCAGCAGGCTGGCAGGTAACTGGTTCCTCCCATGCCCAGGCACCAGTCCCAGCCCCACTCCGAGTCACCAGGACAAAGCTCTGAGCCTCAGTGCACAGTCCTGCAGCTTCCCCTCCTGCTCCTCAGCGGGGGGGGAAGAGGAGGACAAAAAGATCCTTCTTGCTGGATTTATATCACTCAGAGCAACTTACATCTGTTCCCACAGCCCTGCCCACCTCACCCAGCAGCTTCAGCCCTCAGAGACCCGGTGCCCCCGCGAGCAGCACCCTGCTGCTCAACACCCCCCAGCACCCCCTGTCCTTCCCCAGCCGGGGGGTGGCAGGGCTGCTAAGGCCTGTGGTGGAGGGACCTGCCATGAATCACGCTGGATTTACAGCTGGGCTGTGGGAAAGGGAATTATATAACTCTCGGGAGACAGGCTGGCGGGGAGCGAACATCCATCAGGCACAAACTCAGGATTATTTACCGCAGCCGGGTCTCGCCAAGAGAAACACCCCCCGTGCTGGGCAGTCTGCAAACGGATTCAGCCGTGGGGACCCATTCAGCAAATGAAAAGGCTCTGTCTCGCTTGTCAGGGGGAACTGGATGTTTATTTCCACCTCCCAGCCCCCTCTGCCCACAGGACAAGCCCAGCGCCAGGCAGAGGGTGGGGCTCGGGTCTCACCCCGCAGCACGGCCCCCACGTTCCTGCAGATGGAGGAGCTCAGAGCGGCAGGACCAAGAACCCTTCCACCAGCAGCACTTCATTACTCGCCCTTTGAAAGCGTTTTGCATCATAAAGCTGGGACGGAGTAGAGGAAGGCAATTCTTCTGCCACCTGCCCTCCCTTGCCGACGGGCAGCAGCAGCTCTGCTGGGCACACCGGTGAGAGGCTGCAGGTCCACTCACGCCTTCGCCACCTCACGCGGAGCCCTAAGGTTGTGCTCTCAGGGGGGTTCTGCATGCGCTCCCAACCTGGCGACTGCTTTCCTTACCTTGGCAGCGAAAACGCAGGGAGACCACAAGCGTGTGGCTCGTGCTTTGCACGGGGGAAGCAGCACGATCTTTGTTCGTTTACTGCGACAGCTGTGGCTCAGAGTTAGTTATCGACGGGGATGCTCCAGGCCGCGTCCCGCCCGACGATGCCTGAGCACTGAGTGGCACCTAGCTACGGGCTCTGCTACTGCACCGGCCCGGGCGCCGCGGCTCCAGGGCTCCGGCGGCGAACGCTGTCTCCAGGGGACCAGCTTCACTCCCCGCGAAGGCAGCTCTGCTCCGCGTCCCCACTGGTGCCAGCCCACAGGGCTCCACGCGGTGCTCCCCGGCCATCTGCACCCGCGCCAGCTGGCCCGTCTCCCTCTGCCCCCCAGCGCTCGCTGGACCCACTGGCGTTGACATCTTTCACGGTGTCGCTCGCCATCAGCCACAGGAGTTAGGAAGGACAGTTGGGGTTTCACCACTAACTGTATCACATGCAATAAAAATTGATCATTATTCTCTGCTGATTAGCAGCTCACTTTCCATCAGCGTGGAGCAGTTGTGGCTTTTTATCCCCTCCACCCCAAAGGAGTAGCACAGTTTCTCTTAAGAACTTTCATCACCAAGGGCTTAGAGCTCTAGAAGTGTCCTCTGCACACGCAGGAAGAGGCCTTTTCCCCCTCTGCTCCTCCTCTCTCGCAGACAACGTGCTTTGAAATCCCTGGCTCTGCAATACTGCCTGTACCTGGCCTGGTTTGATTTTCATCCCGCCTGAATCTGCCACCAGCTCATCTAGTTGTAGCCCTGAGAGCCCTCTGCAGGGTTGGCCGCAGGTCAGCTCAGATGCTTTTATGACAGTTGCCAAGTGGAGCCCTGTCCTGCAGCTCTGACCGAGCTCCTGGCTGCCGGCCACCTTCGGGTTCAGAGCTGGAAATCCCCAGACCCCCTGCACCCCTCTGCTCCCAGCAGCCCACAACGCTGGAGCAGGAGGCAGGAGCTTTGCCCCGGCAGAGCTGCTCTTCCCTCACAGCCCCACATCACAGCACAGAAGTCAACATCACACCCCTGACTTTGCAGGCTGCAGAGGAGATGAGAGGCAACTGTTTTCTTCTGGGACATTTCCAGCGTCTCTGACACTGCAAGTGATGCCCCAGAAAGAGCTGACCCAGCTGCCTGGTTACAGTAATGATGGGCTGAGAAGGATGTGAAAGCATTAAAGTTCCAATGAATATTCATTGAAAAACTTGCTCAGATATTCCCAAGGTAAATCTGGCTCTGTATTAATTTCACCCCGAGCGCTAAGCACATTGTTATTGCAGAGATAAAGCCACACAGCCAGACAGAAGTGGGTTTGGGGTTCTCTCTCACCAGAGCAAGAGGACTCACACAGCCCCGCTGGAAGGACTCTGAGACAGCGTCCTGTCACCCTGCACCTCTTCCAGCACAGATGGTCACATCCACGGTGGAAGGATCAATGCTCTGAGCCAGGGGTCAACTCTCCTCGCAGCAGACCAGAACTTGCCCCACCTCACCGATGGCCTTTCCATCCATTCCTGCCTCTCCATGTCTTTCCAGGCTGGAGGTGGGAGGACAGCCCTGTTTGTGGAGGTGTTTGTCCTAGAGCTCTCATTCCTGTCCACTCCATAATGAGTCCCAGAGCACGGACACACATCACTGCTGTGTGCTGCTCCGGCACCACGGCTCTCGTGAGCACCGCTGGACTGCTCAGGAAACAACGAGTTTGTGTCTGTAACAGCTCCTTCCAAATCTGCAGCTGGTTCAGTCCTTGCTGGGGCTGGATCTCTCTCCTACCAGGAGGTCTCCAATTGCAGCGTGATGCGTCGGCTCAGCTCCAATCATCCTGCCATCCTGGCTCTCCAAGCAGCACCCAGGGATCAGTTCGCTCTGGTGACACCTCAGAAAGCTTCACATGGTCTCAGGGACAGGGTGGGGGACAGCAAAGGCCGGGATGCAGCTCTGCAGCTGGCACACGCTCTGCAGCTGCATCCCATTGCAGGGGCTCCAGCAGCACAAACAAATCAGAGCTGGGCACTTCTGGCTGGGGTTAGTGAGATGCCAAGTGAAAACAAGCAGCCAAGCTTCAGAAACACGCAGGGCTCCTGCCTCCTCTTAAGGAGATCTGAGTCTCGGCCTCCTCCAGATCAACCCTGGAAACCAGTCCTTTCCCTGCTCAGGGTCAGCTTCTGCCTGGCCCTTCTTAAGCCCCACAAATCACAGCACCCAGTTTCCATCTGTAAATCTGAGGGGCAACACTTGTCTCCTCAGGTGACAGTTCAAACATCCCTTTAATCACACCTCACGTTTGGGATGGAGACTTGGTCTCTGGAGTGGTCACCCCAGCTCTTCCCCCATCCCATCGCACCAGCGTGAACTGGCACTAGAAAAACAACCCCACAGCAGGAGGGTTGTGAGGAGGGGGTGAGCGATGAGCTGCACCCAGCCTTCCCCCACCTGTCCTGGTGAGAACGCCCGAGCTCCCTTCCCCATCCCGCTCCTCCGTGTTCCGTGGCTTGTTCCACTTGAAGTTCAGAGGGTATTGCATCCATTTCAGCGCTGCTACTCTCTTGGAGAACATTGCTGAGAAACACAATTTCAAGCCTCCCAAGATGTGACAGGACTGGTAATTTGAAGCAGAGGTGAAAGCCTGCCACCCCAGGGACAGAAAATAAACAGCCTCTGCCTGTCTCTGCTCCCAGCCCTCCGCCCCACTCTCGGTGATGCTAGCGTTTCCACCGAAACCTTGGGCTGGGCATCCTGGGCTGAACCCAGGTCCTGATACACCCAGGACCCAGACCCTGCTGAGAGCCCCCCAAAACCAGCCAGTGTGCAGGTCCTCCCCGCTGTGGGGACGCCGGCAGCCTCAAACCCCACCACGTCCCCAGAACCAGCCTGTCCAGCTGCAGGCAGGCTCTGATCCCCCCTCCCCATCTCAGCTCTGGGGGTGATGCTGGCACACGCCGCCTCGTTTGCCAGAGCCCAGGTGGGCGAGGCTGAAACAAGAGGAGAAATAACGCCGGCAATTAGCCTTGACCTGTCGGGGCTCAAGCAAGGGGGAGGCAGAGGAGGGGGAAGCAGACCAGAGACGCTCACACCTCAGCGCCAGGAAAATCTAGTTAAACATCCCGAACTGCACCCTTAGAACAAGGATTCAAAATCCGTCCCTGGCTTTACTGGCAAACATCTGCCCCCAGGCTTTGTGAAAATCATCATCCAGAGTACCCCAGATCCAGAATCCACGTCCCCAGGTAACACTTCCCCCACCCCTACTTAGTGCCTGTCCCCAAGGCGCCTTAGATTTCCTAGTACTTCTCCCCATCCTGATTAAGGAGATGCCAGGAAAGGGGTTTGTCCCCCTCAGGGGACGGTTGTCCTCACTGAGAGAGCAGAGGGGTGGCCTGGAGGGCTGTGTGGGGAGGGTGGGAGTCAGACCCATCAGACCAGAGAGCACCAGGTGGGTCTGGTCACTTGCTCGGTTCTTTCTTCTTCAGATGCCGCGCTGCAAACTCACATTTCCCAGGAAAAAGGCTTCTGAACCAGCTCTCCCCCATCCTGCCCACGTACAAATCACTGAAATGGGACATTGCTGAGCGTGTCTGAACACCTGCTTTCAAACTGGTGAGATTTATCAAGCCTCACCTTCCCCACGAGCACTTCTGTTTGACAGAATTTCCAAGGCTACTCTGAAAATCCATCCTCCTCCTTACAGCTGAGACCCAGCTCACTCTCTCCTCCTCTCAGCATCACTGCTAGCCAGCTCATCCTTTCCTCCTCCTGCCTTAGTCCTCCTTCTTCAAACTGGGCTCTTTCTCTGAGGTTAATCCTCACAGGGTCTGGGCAGGATGGGACCATTCATATCCAGCAGAAGGTCCTGGCTCCACAAAGATCCTACAGGATGGACTTGTTTGGGTTTTTTTTTCCCTGTGCCCAGTGGGGAGCTAAGAGGGAACAGGGGCACAAGAGCCACCTTCAAGAATTGCTGCCATTGCAGCATCTACCCACGTCCAGCAAGATGGTCCACATCTCACAAGCATTTTGTGTGCCTGGCTGGCTCAGCTGGTAGAGCATGGGACTCTGAATTCCTGGGGTCATGGGTCTGAGCCCCATGTAGGGCATCTTGAGACAGTACTGTAGGCTTACCCTGACCTAGCAGGGGAGCTGGACTTAGAGGATCTTTCAAGGTCTCTTCCAACCTCTAACATTGTGTGATTCTGTGCTCATCAATACCACTGGTTCCAGTAAGACTCCACACACACTTTCTGGGTGCTCCGCTCCTGTCAGTGTCTCCCCACTCACAGCACATCCTTGGTTTCCCCAGTATTTGAAGCTTGAAGAGGCTCTAGATGCCTCAGGAGTATTTTTCATGGGTAAATAGACCCTTTTACCTCTGTCACTGGCTAGGCTCCAGCCCTGGGTCAATAGACAGAAAGTCATTGCAAACTGATGAATGTCTGCCACAGGATAAGGCATTGGTCTCACTCTGGTTGTGAGAAGACAGATAGCCACATCCTGTCACAACCACTGCTAACCAGCAGCCTCCACCAAGGGGAGGAGATTGACTTCCCATGAAGGAAAATCGAAGGGCTTGCAGGCACGAGTACTTTGGGGAGAGTCTTTTTGTGCCTTCAACAGAACAAAACCAGCAGCCAGTGCTAGTCACGAGCAGGCTCCACCACACAGAATCACAGAATCATCAGGGATTGGAAGGGACCTCGAAAGACCATCCAGTCCAGTCCCCCTGCCACAGCAGGATCACCCAGACCAAGCCACACAGTCAGTTAAGGTTGGAAGGAACCACAGGATCATCCAGTTCCAACTCCCCTGCCATGGGCAGGGACACCCCACCCTGGCCAGAGCCCCATCCATCCCAGCCTTAAACACCTCCAGGGATGGGGCCCCAACCACCTCCCTGGGCAAACCGGATTGGACTAGATGATCTTTCAAGGTTCCTTCCAATCCATAGTGATTCTATGATTCCAGGCTCTCACCACTCTCACAGTGAAGAACTTCCTCCTCACATCCAGTCTAAATCCACCCATCTCCAGCTTTGCTCCATTCCCCCTAGTCCTGTCGCTACCTGACATCCTAAAAAGCCCCTCCCCAGCCTTTTTGTAGCCCCCTTCAGATACTGGAAGGCCACAAGAAGGTCACCTGGGAGCCTCCTCTTCTCCAGACTGAACAGCCCCAACTCTCTCAGTCTATCCCCATAGGAGAGCTGCTCCAGCCCTCCGTTCATCCTCATGGCCCTCCTCCGCACTCGCTCCAGCACTTCCACATCCCTCTTGTGACAAGGGCTCCAGAACTGGACGCAGTGCTCCAGGATTGGTCTTGATGGCTGGCCTGAGGCTACCTGTCTTTGGTGCAGTTACTGGGCTTTTTGAGTCCTCACCCTTGCTGCTGACCTGTTCCTCCTGCAGAGACTCACACCTGTCCTGCAAGTGCACTGTAGGCGGTGAACTTCTTCAGGTAGCCTTTGCTCACCAGTTTGCACTGGGAATCAGCCCTGGCTGGGCACGGGGCGTTGAGAGAAGCCCTGCCTGGCACCTCTAGGACCTTCTCCAGGACCCCCCTTGGCTGGGGCACGGCGGAGGGACAGCCCCGCTCCGCCACGCGGCCAGGGGGCAGCTCCTGTCGGAGCGAAGGTCCTCGTTACTGCGGTACCGCTGCCTCGCGAACACAGCTGTGTGATGCGAGAGCTGCGACAGCTGTGGGCGAGCAGGCAGGCAACAGACGGTGCCAGTGGTCCCAATCACTCCGAGACACTCCGAGGGGGACAGCACGGAGGACTCCTCCAGCCCCCCAAGTGCCATGGCTTAACGGCTCCGGGTTGAATTGAATGCTTCTCCCTTTCCAGCAGACAAAGCTGGAGCGAGATAAGAGCATCTGATGCCTAAGGGGGACACTGCCACGCGGTCCTTACCGGCTTCGCCGCACAGGGAGCTCTCGCCAAAGCCCCCTCCTCTCCAGCTCCAACACTTCACGCACCCAGCCTGTGCTCCACCGGGGAAGGTGTCAGCGCTGAGCGCCGCTGCCCCTCATCCCCCAGCCCCCCGCTCTCCCGGCGCGCTGGCACCGACGGGGAGACACATTGAACGGGGCCCTGGACCAGCCCGAGCGCCCCGCCCGGCTCCGCTCAGCCAGTCCCGGGCGGCCTCCACCAGAACCCGCCTCCTGGGCTCTGTTTTAGCCAATCACGACTCGCTCTTTAATCCGGCCCCGGACCGCTCCCGGCTGCACTTGGGCCAGTTCGGGCGCTTGGCTCTGGCCGCCGTTCCGGCCAATCCGAGCCCGTCCCTTCAATGCGGCCCCGCCCCTCCCGCCTCACTCAGCCAATCCCGGCCCGTCTTTTCGATCCGACGAGGCCAGGCATCGCGGGACGGGGCAAGGGCTAGGGCTGGGGCTGGGGCTGGGGCTGGGGCCCGGGCGGGGATCCCGGGCGAGGATCCCGAGAGGGGGGATCCCGAGCGGGGCTGGGCGAGGGTGTGGGCGAGGGGCTGGGGCGGCCCCTGGGCGCCGGGGCCGTGCTGACGGGGCCCGGCGCGGCTCCCCTCGGGGCTGCGCTGTGCGGAGGCTGGAGCTGGAGTCTTAGTACAATCAACAGGGACACTTCTCTGCTGTTCTGTTGTATTTTTAGTCACAGAATCGGCAGGGACCTCGACAGATCCCCCAGTCCGATCCCCCTGCCGCAGCAGGATCCCCCAGACCAAGTCGCACAGGAGCAGATCCAGGCGGGTTCCAAGCGCCTGCAGAGAAGGAGACTCCACAACTCCCGGCAGCCAGCTCCAGCGCTCCGTCCTGTTACCCTCACTGAGGAAGTTCCTTCCGATATTTCCGTGGGGCCTCCCACATTGTTATAAACAACAAAACACCCCGACCGGACACCAGGCCGGCTGGCCGGCAACCACCGACGGGGAGAGGCGCGAGTCGCAGCAGGCTGTTCGGATTCCCCCCACCCCCCCCGGTGGTTTTTATGACAAACACAAAGGCTTAGGATAGACCCCCAGCTCCCGGGATTGAAGGCTGGAGGGAGTGTGTCAGGTTTTAGTTAAAAGGCCTAATGCTTGAAGCATCCCAGCCACCCTGTCCCACAGGTGGAAGTCCCGGGCAGCAGGTTCACAGTATCACAGTATTACCAAGGTGCTCGTCAGGACCAACAAATGCCAAGCTAGAAATAGTCCAGAGCTCTTCGCAGCCTTTGCCTGCACCACCAAGGCAAGGCTGATTTCCCCCGACCCTCCCCAGCTGCCAGGATAAAGTGACTCCCTTCCCATCTGTTCCCAGACAGGCAGATCTCGCTGTGGGAACTGGAGCTTGGCGTGGTCTTGGTCTGGTTTTAGTGGGGCTTAGGTCTAGCCAGTGCTTGATGAGAAAGAGCGTTTCTCCAAACAGGCACCATCATAAACTCCCTGGGACCAAGCTCAGCTCTGCTGCAGCCCTGCTCCAGTTAGATGCCAAAGAGCACATGCGAGGTCAGCCTGAGGAGCCAGCACAGCCCCCTGCTGCTCCCCTGGATGTGCCAAGGGCTTACTCGAGCCCTCCCTGCGCCCTTAGAAGGTTCCCCACTCACACAGCTCCTTGCAGATACATCAGTCAATACTTACCTAGTGTTACAAGCTGGCTCCTCCATCTGAAAAGGCACTGGAGAAGCCAGGGAGCCCACTGACTCCAAATCGCTGTTCAATTCCTCTTTCAAATACCCTAAACCCAGGCTAAAAATAAATGGGCTTTATTGATTTTCTTTTTAAAACTAGCACTGAGGAGTGATGTGTTCAGTGTTCAAGGAAGAGCAAAGGGTATTAGTCACAGGAAAGTGGACTCACAGCTCTCTGAACCCCCTCAGGGATGCAAACAAAGCCCAGTTTTCCCCGGGCCACTCCTGCCGTGGGTCTGGCGTGGACCAGCAGCGTGTTGAGGTGGGGGAAGCTCCGGCATGGCTGAAAGAGCACTCAGCTGATGTCCCTGCTCCTGGGGGCGACAGTGCGTGGCCAAGGCCTGGGATCTGCCACCCCAGGCTGGACTCACCAGCCCCTGCCAGACTCGCCCAGCGCTTCCAGCCAGGGTCGGATCCGAAGGCTTTGCTATTAAAATCCCTCCAAGCGCTCGGGAAGATGGATGCTGAGAGGCCAAATCCCAGCAGCATTTATGAATGTACTCCCTGCTGCCAGCTCCGAATGGGATATTTCTTCCAGGCGCTTGTAGTGCGCTCCAAGCGCACTCTGCCACTCTCCGCCCTCCGACCCGGCCGCTTTCCCAGCTGCAGCCCCTCACAGCCACGGGGAACCCCTACCCCTGCTCCTCTCTCGGCCGACCTCCTGCTCCGTCAGGGTGGGAGCCTGGTGCTGGGTCAGAGCCCACCCAAGCATGCGGGACGTTGCACCGGGAGAAAAGCCAAGTGTAGAAGCTAAGCTCTGCTTGTCAAAGGGTTTGTGGTGTGTTCCCTCCCTGAAGGTAGACACCAGCATCCTGCTGCTCTGGGTCGTTCTAATCTGACAGAGCAAGCAGAGGGGCTGGGAAGGCTCCCTGGGGATTTGTCTCGGCCTGGGTTATTCACACACAGCAAGGAGTCGGTACCACCTGCAGCTCTGCCTGCACTGAGCAAACAGGGTTATCCAGGGAAAGGCCTCCCAGCTCCGCAGCCCCCACCAGGCTCCGACACAACGGATGAAGCGGAACTTCTGCGAGAGACGGGGTGGCCGAGAGGTGTCTGGCAGCCCTCCTCACGTCCCTCTGCACCGGCTGCCTTGGAAACATCCTAAATAGAAGCTGGACTAAGATAAATAAACGCGTTTGGAGGTTGGAGAGGTGGCCAGCGGACAGGAGGTGGGGGATGGTGACCGCGGCCGCCCCAAACGCCAGGAAGGAACGGACCTGCTCTTCTTTCCCCCACAGCCCTCCTCCAGCCCGGCCAAAGAAGGCTCCAGAGCTCACAGCCCCAAGCCTACCGCCGTTCTCCCCACACTGGGCACTCACCAGGCATGAGGTCCCTGACCGGGCTCGGGGCGCACGGGGGTCCGTCCCCAGTGGAATGGGTCGTGGTGCCGAACCAGGCTGCTAGCCCTCTCTGAGCAAAGGCACTGGCTTTGCTGCCTCACTGCTCGGCCAGATGTTGGCTCAGGAAGGGGAAAACAAATCCCCAGCTGTCGTCAGGGCCTGGCTGAGGGACTGCAGATGTGCTAGTCAGGCGTGGGGCCTGGGGCTGCACTTGGGGTGCTCTAGTGAAGCTGGGGTGGGGCACTGGCGGCAGGAGCTGCCCCCCAGGCTGCCACAGGGATGTTTCTCTGGTCACCACGTGAGGATTCAAGCAGAGGCTGTAATTTCCTTACTGGAGGGAGAACAAACAACAGCAAGAAAAGAAGCAGGGAAAGTTTACTCTGTCCCTGCTGCAGCCAGGTCTGTGGCAGGTTTTCCCTGACAAGCCTCCTCCTGCCCACTGCTAGGTGACACGAGCGCCAGCGTGGTCAGAAGGCAAAGGCAGCGCCGAGGTCCTTGGGAGACCTTGAGATAAAGAGCAGGAGAGGGAACACTTGGAGAAACTGAATCTGGACGTGTCACCAAGCCTGGACCATGCATAACCCCCAGACTACATAGGATCAGCCAAGGAACTGCCTGAGCTCCTGACAAGTGCTCATGAAACGTTACCGAGACAATGACGCATCTCAGGTCTATTTAATGTCTTTATTAATGACCCGAAAGCAAGAGTAAACAACAAATTAATTATGTTTGCAGATTACTGTAAGCTGGAAGGTGTCTCAGCCGCTGCCAAAGACAGCAAAGTCACACCAAGGGCCCTAAAGAGGTTAGAAATAACCCAGGAGGAAGCATGGTGCATGTTATCCATCAGCAAAACACAGCACAGGGGCGGAAAGAACACGAAACCCAGACATCCAGCGGGAGGGAGAGGTGTGCTGCACTGTTGGGGCTGGATGGAGAGGGGCTACGCTGTGAGCAAGACAGCAGAGACCCAGGCTGGGTAGGATGCCTCTTGTACGAAAGGCTGTGACCTTGTCCTGGAGATGTACGGCATCGGCTTTGCTCTGGGACCAAGGGTAGAAGCTGAAAGCTCCATTCCCAGTGCCATGGCTGAGCTGTTACAAGACTAAGGGCTGAGCATCTTCCCGGTTGCCTTTCGTCCTGCTGGGAGAGATGGGACTGAATGACACATCTGCATCTGTGTGGGCACTGCTGGTTCTGCTCCCCCAGAACTTCCCGGTAGTTTGGAGAGCCATGGGTGCCCCATTTTGCCAATCATCACACCCTGCACTGGGCTCCTTCCCACCTTGGTAGCTGCTCCTCCCTGGCCTGCGTGGAACAAGGGTGCTTTGAGTAGCAGTGGGCGGGAGCCTCTAGCCCTTTAAGAGAGAAAATTGACTTTGTAATCTGAGCGAATTCCTCCTTCCAGACAGGCGGGAGAAGTTGCGGTCCCTCCCTCGCGCTGCTTTATTAAATATAGTAGTAGCGGCGCTGGCGGCGGCTGTGCCGAGCCCGGAGCCCCAGCAGCTGCTCCAGCACTGGAGGACACCATGGCAGCCCGAGGTGGCACTGCCACACTGGTGATGGCCATGCTGCTAGCCTGCCAGCCCCAGCCCCTCGACGCGGGACCCTCAGCCGGAGGTAAGTCCTGTTCCCCCAGCCCACCCAGTGGAGGGAGCAGTGAGAAACGGGGCAGGACATGGCTTGGTGGGAGGTTTGGGGACCCACTGGGGACCACCATGGGTGCAGGCTGTCCTTTGCTGAGGTGTGGGGGACCCATAGTCAAGCTGGCAGAAGCAAGGGGAGCATGAGGTTGCTCACACACTGTGACTCCACACAGGCGTGGCGCCGGGTGGGATGGGGCTGACTGCCCACCCATGTGTGGGAGACATAGAGACTTGGTTCATGAAAGGCACTTTCCCTGCTCTGGCAAAGCCCTGTGCCATGGGAACAGAGCACGGTCACGTCCCACAGACCCCGTAGCTATTGCCAGCCCTCCCTGGCCATGTTTGGCCTTGCCACAGGGCAGCCCTGGTGCGGGATCTTGGGTGGTGCCAGTGGGAAGGATGGAGCTAGATGGTCTTTGCCAGGGTGTGGGTCCCCTCCCATCTGTGTCCTGGGTGCATGAGGTGAGTGGCTCATGTCTTCGGACAGCACAGCCCCAGCAGGGATGCAAGATCAGCCTCAGGTGATGGGGCACCAAGGACTACCCAAGGCTGAGGGAGTCCCCCAAGAGAAAGAGCCATGGTGCCACGGGTCATGTGGAGCAGGGAAGGCTGGCAGCAAGACTACCATAGGGCACAGGCTGAGTGTGCAGTAGGTGATTCATATCCATTTCTGCCCAAAACATGGCCAGGTTTGACCACAGAACTCTTGATATGGCAGCATGCCCCATCTGAGCATCCCAATGGCCATCCCACAGTCCTAGTCCCACCCTGCACCCCCTTGCGCCTCTTGCTCTCTGCTCTACTCCAGGATGCTTGTACTTGCAATGGTCTGGGCTTCAGCAGGCTCTGTGGGGTCTGGACACAGGAGTCATCCTGCTCAGGACCGCCTCAGCCTCACCCTCCAAGCTGCTCTTGGGTTCTAAGTGACCATTAGCACAGTGACAGCAGCATCAGCTGCTTTAGAAGTAAAAGGACTTTAAAATGCTCCTTCCTTCCCTCCCCTAACTCACACAAAAAATAACATCTCACTGAGCAGTTCCTCTCCTTCAAACCTCCCCAGGGATCTGACCAGGTGTGGGGCAGGGGCTTGGACCAAGTCAGGAAATGCCAACCGACTCTAGTGTTCTGCGCCCCAACCATCTTCTGCATCCAAGTTTGGGTTGGTGTGAGGAGGAGGATGACGCCAGAGCCCAGCTTTGTGGCCCCAGCACCTGCCAGGTCCCTGCGTGTCCCTTATTGCCCCCACTTCCCCGCAGTGAGCAGGTGGCCTCCAGGATACGCTCCTCTCCTTCCCTCTGGCCTTGTTCCTTCCTTTTTTTCCATGCATCAAGGTATGATGCTGCCTGGCAGGAGGAGTGGAAAAAACATCCATTTTGTGAATGGACAAAGTGGTCTTCTCCTCCCAGCCCTGACCTTTCCATCCCAGGCAGGGGGCTCTCTACACGGAACCCCCCACTTGGATGTCTGGGCTTCGGGGCCTGTCCTGGCACTCCCACATTCTCTCATTGTGAATGGGCTGCAGCAGCCCCAAAAACCAGCGTGTGGCCCTCACCAGTGCCTGCTGACCGCCCCAGACTGCCCCAGCTAACCCCACTGTGTGTGAGGCGCAGCTCCAGCGAACACTGAGAACCTGCCTGGCACAGCCCAGCGGGGCTGGGAAAGAAAAGGGGCTTTTCACCCACTTTCCCGTGCTTGGGATGATTTCTGCCCCCATCTGAAGCAGATGTTCCAGCTGTGACCCCAGGTCTGGGCACCAGCTTCCCCTAGGTTCCCTGATGCCATCTGTGCTGAGCCCACCAGTGCCTGTGCCAGTCATTCTCATGGGCTGCCTGCCCTGGGATGGGCCCTCGTCCCATCCAGGAGAGCCCCACCAGCCACCAGTAGCGTGCTGGCTATAGGACTGTGGACAGACTGGCTTAGAGGGGTGACTTTTTGGTGTTTCCTCCCATCCTGAGTTCAGGGGTTCAACCTTTCTGCCCTCCTAAAACTTGTCCTCTTGGCTTCTGAGTGTGAAGATTTAGCAGACTGGTCTCAGAGAGCCTGGCTCTCCTCTGGCCCCCAGCAAGGTCACCGCTCCCCAAAAACCCTCTCACTGGGGGTTTTGTGCCGAGGAGAGAGGGGAAGTGGGGTGTGATGTTCCTGCTACCAGCTCCAAGAAGCTGCCAGGGCTGTTCCTGCCCCCCACTTTGGGGAAGGCGGCCGCTCAAGTCCGACTCTCTCCATTGTCGATGCACTGCGAGTTCTGGGGTCACAGCTCCGAGCAGCTGGAAAAGTTTCCAGCTGATGGGAAAGAACAGGAACAGGGTAAGAAAAAAAAGCTGCAAAGAAGGGAGAATGCAAACTGGTGCCGTGGGAATCGTGGAGGAATATTCTCGTCTCACTCTTATATTTAGCAACAGAGGGCTGCGGGCAAATGTATAATAAGCGCATTCCCGTAGGATCACAGGACAGGGTTAAGCTCGCTCAGAGGGGCTCACCTCAGGTTGAAGGCTGGACAGTAACACCACTCTGGAGACAGCAGGCTGTTGCTGTCTGTGTGCCTAAATAAAGCTCAAAGCACAGACTGTTCACAACAACCATTGGCTCAGCCCAGCCTCAGCGCTGCCGGTCCTTTCCAGGTGCCTGGAGAAGCCTGACTCCAGCTTGCCTCCTTTTTGGGAAGGCAGCATCACCCCAGCCTTCAGCTGGGAAAGTCCTAGAAACTCCTCAGCCCTTAGGTAGACAAGATTTCCTGCCTCTTGCTTGGGCCAGTTCAGCATCCCCAGGTCCCACTCGCAGCCTGATTTGCAGCCAGGCCCTTCCTCACTGTGGATCTCCAAACTTCCTGGAAACACAGAGCAAGGAGGGAGCCCATCAGAGACCCCCTCATTCCCAAACCAGTCCTTCTCTGACTCAGCTTCATCCTTCCCAGTGCTTGTTGGTTTCACTGCATGTGGATGGGATGGAGGCAGCTTTGCTGTCGGGTTTGCCACTCATTAGCTGCTGCTCGTCCTCAGGACAGAGCAAGTGGGGCCTCTGAGTAACCTCCTGCCAGCCAGAAGAATGTGGGGCGGACCCTGGATCCCAGGGGATGGTCAGTTCCCACTTTCCATCCCCTTCCATCCTAGGTGTGTCACCTTTGCCAGTCACACATGGCCCTGGGCAGCGCCGCAGGGAGGCTGGCCGGCCGGTAGCAGGCAGAGACATCTCAGGGCAGGGAGGCTGCTACCAAAACTTGACGGCAGCGGGAGAGTCGTTGGGCACACTGCACAGTGTGGAGGTGCCATCACACGCCCGCAGAGAGAACAGGACTGTCATCCCTGGCCTTGACTCACTGGCCCCCATGGTCTGTGAGTCAGCTCAGGACAGTCTCAGGAACTCCTGTTGCTGCTTTTGCCCAAATCTTGGCTTTCCAGGGGTGTTTTTAACTCCCTGCAGCAGGAGGGTGGGGGCCGGGGGGAACGAACGAGGGGTTTGGAGTCAGACTCCCCGGGTGCTGGCATTGCTGTCCCCAGGATGTGGATGGGTACCACCCCCTACCATCAGGCCATAGCCCCCGCAGTGCTCCCCAGTGCCCGAGCACAGAGCCAAGCAGGGGAGGCAGGAGGAGTTTCCCGTGCTCCTTCCATTTCTGTAGCTGGACTTCAAGGCTTCCTACATCCCAACCCACAGCAACTTCTGGGCCCACCAGGGTCATTTCCTCTGGGAGCCGGGAGGAGAGAGGGAAGTTGTGGCCCGCGGTGGATGTAGCTGAGAACAAGCTCCCGCCCGGCCCCGCAGCCCTGAGAGGGGATGTGTGCGGCCGCCCCCACACCCACACAGCCCCCCACTGCCAGCTCCCCCTCCCCACGCCAGGAATGGAGCGGGCGTTTATTTTCTCAGTAAACATCTCCTCCAGGGCCGAGCCAAGCGGAGAGCGGAGGCGGGAGGGATGGGAGTCCTGGGAGCCAGACTTCACCCAGGACTCAGCTTCCCCAGTGCCGGGGAGGGATGCTGATGGCCCCTCTGGATGCCACCGGCGCCCTCCTGCAGCTCCCCCAGCCCCCCGTGCTGTGGGCGCAGGATGTGCAGGGTGGAGCTGGTAAACCTCAGCCAGCTCGGGAGAGAGAAGAGGAAAGAAAAAGAAGGAAGGGGGTTAAAAATAATAAAATAGAACAAACCCCAACTTGGGGTGGTTTGGAAACCACGTCCTCCGGGGCTGATACGGTATTTCCAGGCCAACTCCTCCTGGCAATGGGAGCCGGAGCAGGACTGAGTCACACTGCAGGGGACGCACAAAGGCCCCATTGAGCCTCCCGCTTCCGAATCCCTCTCACTTTCCCCCCTCAGCTTCGCTCCCCGGGGCAGAAGCTCCAACCACTGCTTCCAGCTTGGGTGCCTACTCCTTAAGTCTCCCCAGCGTCGCTTGGCCGCGGGTTGCTAAAAGCTCTCCCTCCCTGGGGACACATCTCCCCAGCCCTTCCCAGGAGCACCAAGACCCTTGGGGTGGCCAACTGCAGACACTCTCCCCTCCGTGCTCTGCATCTGGCTGAGCAGGAGAGCACAGGAAATGCCATCAGCTTTAGGGCTGCCTGAATCATCCCAAAGCCACGCTGGAGAGGCTCTGGAGCTCCAGCCAAGCCTCCTGGACCCCGTTTGATGGCCTCCAGCTACAGCAGCTCCTGCAGGCTAATTTGGAATGAGCTGGTCAGGGAGACGGGGGCTGGTGGGACATGGGGCGATATGTTCAGCTCCCCTCCCAGGCAGCACAGAATCAAAAGGGACCTTGTTTTGTTTTCCCTGATCCCAAAGTCTGTGGGCTGTAGGAAAGCCTTTATTTCATTGTTCCCAGCGCCGTCAGGTAGGAGCTGGGGGAAGGCAAGCGGGAGAGCAGCGGAGAACCGAGTTAATAAACACAGACAGGGGGTTCAGAGGAGCGCAGTGCAGCCAGGGATCAGGGCTGAAGCAGAGCACCCCAGCCCTGGGTGATGGCCACAAGAGCGATGGCCACTTCTGGCCAAGCGTCTGGCGGTCGGCGGCCGTGGGGAGGGTGATGGGCTGCGGCTTCACTGGCGGTTTCCCGGGCGCTGCTTTCCAGCAATCCTGCTGGCCGCCGCTCCTGGAAAGCGCTGGGGAGCCCCGCTGCGAGGGAGGGAGGGCCAGGTGGAGGGTGGGAGGCAAGAACCGGAGCTCTCGTTCCCCATTGCCAGAGTTTGAGCCCTGGCTTGGGCTGTGGGAGCTGTAATTGCTGACTGGAGTCACGAAGGATAAAACCTGGGAGCTGGGGTAAAGAGAAAAATCCCTCCTCTGCACCGGGAGGTGTCCCAGCAGGGATGGAACCAGGCCAGTGACACCCCAATCCATTGGTCCCGAGGCTGAACCGCAGGAGCCAGGGAAAAGATTTGGGGCAGCAGTCAGGGCTGGGGCTGTTTGGCTCTGCCACATCCCACACACCTGACCCCATCCTGGAGGATGCAGTGGGGGACCACAGGATGTCCCCGATGTCCCCACTGGCCTTGGACATTGGTGCTGCCCCACAAGCCTGGTTCATGTGTGACCAGTGTCTACCGCACAAGGAATCCCCCACTGGGTGCTCAGCCCTCCTGCGGCACCCAAGCACCTGCTTGGGTCTGTGGGCATCCCTAAAGGCAGCAGCCCCCCAGGTTGCTCCCCCTGCTGCCCCCTCCTCCTAACAAGGCCCCAGCCAAACCCACTGGGGCTGTGTTTGCCTTTGCCTGCCTCACAAGCTGCTCATTTCCTTCCCTGGCCATAAATAAAACCACGCCATAAAATGAGGGGAATGCGTACCATAATGAGGTCTTTCTCCAAAACCCCACTGGACCCTTTCCTGGGCCCCTCCACCCCACACAGGGTTGGGGGCGCAGCCGGGGTGCAGGAGGGCTGCAGGTCTCGCTAGGCATTACAATGGAGAGCTGGGTTTTGGGGCCACCCACAGCAGAGGCAGGATGGCTGGTCCTGGCCACCTGCCAGCTCTGGGAGCAAGGGTAGGAGCTCGTGAGGGGACTGGGAGGGGTTCGAGCTGCTGAGCAGCGTTCCCAGGGCCGGGTGGGTGCCCCTAAGGCCCTGCAGCCATCGCATCCCCTATCCAGCCCCGGCAGTGTTTACGCAGCAGGCTGGGTGGAGGACGCAGGGTGAGCTCCCTACCTTATAAAGCCATTAAAATAAAACACAAAACAACTCAAAACAAGCTCCTGACGCTGCATCAGAGGAATGCACAGGGCTGGCCATGGGGTGCCCCAAGCCTGGCAGTAGCGGGCACGGCGCCGGCACTGGGGCCGCCTGTTGGCACCACTTGGCGGGCAGGAAGGCCGGCAGCCAGCGGGCTGGGCTGCACCAGCAGCTGCACAAACCCGTGGCTGTTCGGGCAACAAGGAGCCTTCACTCTGTCTGTTTTTCCACCATGAGCAAACCGGAGTAGCCAGGGCGGGGGGACGGCTGTGAACACAGGGAGCCTTTCAGGGGGGTGTGCGCAGGGCTCTCCTGGCACCCGCCGCACTTATTAAAGAGCTGTTTTAATGAGTTCCAGCCACTCCCTGCAAACACCCCTGGGCCACCGGCCCTGGCCACCAACTGCCCCCCACCACAAGCCTCAATGAAGCCTTGTTGAGCAGCCAGCCTTGTCTTCTTGGGGTTTTTTCAATGCAAAAAAGCCCATCCCAAACCCAGTGATGCTGCAGCCTATAATCTGCTGGCTGGCTGCTCGGAAACTGTGACCAAGACCTCTCTCACTTCGTCAGTGCCTTCCCATCCTCCTGGCACAGCAATTTCCTGCAGAGAACATCGAATATTTTTAGCAAGGGCAAGTGGGACGGCCGGGGTGCCCACCCCGATCTGTGGCTGGGATGTGGAGACCTGCTGTCCCCTGTGCCAGCAGAGCAAGGACTAGCTTCGGCATCTCCATCCAGGGAGGAGACTGGCTCAGGGCATGGCATGGCATCATCGTGGCAACCTTAGATCTCCTGGGAAAAGTGCTTTTGGGTCACAGGAGAGCATCCACAAAGGACTGCTTGGCTGCAGCCAGCTCATGGGGTTTGGAAAAAAGAACCCCAAATCCTGCAAGCCATCTCTCTGCACCTTTCGTGAGGAAGACGGGGCGGGAGAAGGTGAAAAACTGTGAGGCCCTGGCGAAGGAGAAGTGTCACAGGTCGAGCAGCCGTGACATAAAGCAGGGCTTTGTGAAGACAAACAGCAGTAACTCACACTGAAACACTCCAGTGCTTCCAGGAGCCGGGAGAGGGTCCTGCCTCTCACCCCAGCAAGCTGCCTTCACCCTGCTGCAGCCCGGCAGCTCCAGGAGAACAGAGGCAGGACACAACGTGCTGGCTGCGGGAGCTGCTGCCCCTTGTCACGCTGGAGAACAAACTGGTTGTGATCTCCAGCACCTGTGGTGAGACCCCGCGCAGCACCCAGGCTGCCAGAGGAGCTGCCTGTGGGTCCAGCCCAGCTCTGCCTCCGCGTGAGAGCAGCTACTTGCTGCCCGTGTGAGGAGCATGTTTTTGGGATTAGGGGAAGCCACGAGGCTGAAATGGAGCACAGGCAGGGAACCTCGACGGGAGCCAGCACACGATGTACACAAGACGTCTCCGGGGACGGAACGTATTGCAAGCATGTGTGCACGCTTGGCGGGGGCCCAGCCCTGTGCGATACCCCCGTTATTCTCCTGCACCCCAGAACAAAGCTGAGGCACCTCCTCTGCGAGAAATCCATTCTTTCCATGGTGTCCAAGATCCCCCCACCCACAAAGGACTCAGAAGAACATCATCCCACACAGGATATCACAGAGCTCAGCTCAGCAGAAAATGCATGAAGCTCTCCGACCCTGCCCTTGCCAGGCAAATGCTCACCACCGCCTCTAACCCCAGCCAGCCCCATACATGATGGGCAACAGGCAAACACAGCTGGGGAAGCAGCTGTATGAACACCCGTGGGTATTTGCACCCAGCCCTCAGCATGCAGGAGGCTGGTTTCACCTCAGCACCCAACCTTCACCCCTGCCCCCTCCAAAAGCAGAATAGCTGGAGCTGGTTGGGATACTGGGGGAAGCTAAAGCTTTGGCTCCACATGTCCCTGCCCACGGCAGGGGCGCTGGGGCTAAATGATCCTTAAGATCCCCTCCACCCCAAACCATCTGTGATCCTAGGTAACAAGTTAAGCATGGCAGGCTTCACGGCCAGCGCCTACATATGGGCGGAGAACGTGCGTGTCTGCCCTGCCGACACGAGCCAGTAAAACACTCTGAGCTCTCTAAAATTAATCGCCGCCGCTCCTCGTGCTTCCAGTCCTGCCTCCTGCCACGGATGCCCTGTGACACAGTCTTTCATTTCGGGACCACATGCCATTGCACTGAGTCCCTGCCAGGCTGATGTACGCCGGGTGCTGAACGGGCTCCAGCTGCAGCTCCGGGCACCCCGCTTGAGCAGAGGTTTCTGTATGGTCTGACACCCACATATGGTTCACATAGAGTCCAGCCCTCCAGCCCAGAGAGAGCAGGCTCCTCTGGGGTGGATGTTAGTGATCTTTGGATGAGACAAAGAGCTCGTATGAAGAGGGGTAAAAGACTTGAAGGAGACAGTGTGGTGCTGGCTGACCCAGAGGCGTGCCAGGGCTTCCACGCAGCATCCCTCTGTTCAGCAGCAACTGGCATCATCCAGGGAATCCAGTCAAGGCAACAGCAACTGCTGAAAGGGTTCCTGTTCCTCCAAAGAGAGACAGCTGCAGTAGAAGTTCCTCTAAATCCTGCACAAGCAAGGGAAAACTCAACCTTTGCCTCACCGCAGAGCCTCTAGAAACCCTTTCCCCCAGCAAATCAGAGAAGAGAGTCCCTGGCTGCTAGCCTCCAGCACCCTATTATGGTGGGTGGGCTCAGAGGGCTCCGGATACACACAGACAGGGATCCCAGGAGGTCCCCCTTTCCTGCCTGAACTTCTCCCTTCTCTCCCCAGCCTCTTTCTTCGGGGACAGCTACGTGGAGATGCCACTGGCAGACGCCTCTCGCACAGTGCGGCTCCGCCTGCAGCTCTACACCAGCCAGAGGAACGGGCTGCTCTTCCTGGCGGCCGGCCAGCCTGACCACCTCCTGCTCCAGCTGCAGGACGGAAGCCTGCAGGTCAGAACCTCAGCACCCCACTCCTCCAACCCAGGAGGGGGTCTGTGAGCCAGGGCGAGTTTAAGAAAAGAGTGGGCAGAGTCTTGGGAGAACCAGTGAGATACAGAGACACAGATCGAGCTGCCTGCGGCGCTGCTGGAGAGCATCTCAGAGACACCCAGACACTCATGCACCAGGGTCTAGTGAAGAGAAGGCCTGAACCAAAAGGATCCAGAGGACGGAGGGGTCCTCCCTGCCCCACCATAGGCCAAACCCAGCTGGAGCATGGCAAGGGATCAGGAGAGAAGAAGAAAAGTCTCCTCTTGTGGTTGTGGTGTTGGCACCCGCCGTGAAGGAGACGAGCAAGGAGTGTCTGAGGCACACACCCTGCACTTAGGCAGGCTCCCCGCTGCCGCTCGCTGAGAGAACAGGCTGCGACGTCCCCTGACAGGTCCCAGAGCAGGGCTGGGGAGCAGCCCAGGTGCTTAGAGCAGGGGTAAAGCACCCAGCAGGGCTGGCAGGGCTCCTCCACAGCAGGAAAGGGAAGGGAAAGGCCCGGCAGGATCGGGAAACAGAGGACCCCAGGGACTGGGCTTTGCTGAGAAAGGAGAGAAAAGCAGGACTGAGAAGGCATGTCCACTGCAGGGTTTCACTCGGGAGGGAGGAACATGCTCAAGAGGAGGAAGAAGGCAGGATGACCACTAGTGAACAGATGGACCAAGCTACTTGTGAGCCCCCGGGAGTGGTCTATGTTTCAGGAAGTATTTCTGGGAGGCAGTGAGGTGTCTCGTGTGTTGCACATCACATCTGGCTTGAGCTGAGCACTTTCCATGTCCTTCTCTGCAGGCCAGGCTGCGGCTGGGCTCAGAGGAGGTGACCCTACAGTCCCCAGCAGAGCTGCAGCTCAGTAACCTGGCAGTACATGACGTGGAGCTCCTGGTGGAAGATGGTAGGATGACACTGAGCATTGACGGCCTCTTCAACAGCTCCGTGGACGTTGCTGGGCCTGTGCGGGAGCTGGACATTCAGCACGGCCTCTATGCTGGTGGGACGGGCAGCCTTGACCTGCCGTACCTCACCAAGGCCATTTCACCCTTCAGAGGTTGCCTCCAGTTGGTGACATTCAATGGCCTGGATATCCTGTCCCCTTTGTCCTCTGATGGCAGCTCCAAGATCTTCCACCGGGTCCAGGAAGGGTGCAGCACACAGTTCTCTGCAGAGCCCGAAGACCCCTTCGGCTTCCCTGGGCCACAGTCCTACATAGCATTTCCCACATGGGATGCAAGGAAGGAGGCAACCATTGAGTTTGTGATAACAACAAGCATCATCCAGGCGCCCCTCATCTACCACGCCGGGCTGGAGAATGACTTCTTCTACCTGGAGATCTCCAACGGGCGCCTGAGAGGGTTTGTTGAGAAGGGGAACGGCATCATCGTCCTGCACAACAATGTCTTCATCAGTGATGAGCAGCAGCACTACGTCAAAGTCTATACAGACGTCCAGAAGTTTGAGATACTAATAGATTACTATGCCTCATCCACATCCAATCGAGGCATCAACAACAACCTGGATCTTCAGGGAAACCTCTTCATCGGAGGCATGAATGAAGAAGCTTTGCAGAGGCTGCAGAAACATCATCTTGCTTTCATCTCCGTGTGGACCATGACCAATAATTCATTTGTTGGCTGCCTGGAGGACCTGCGGATAAACCAGCAGAGAAGGAGCCTGCAAGACGCCGTGGTTACGAAGGATATCACATCAGGCTGCGGAAAGCAGGAGCACTACTGGGACTACGACGAGTTATATGAGCAGGACGCAGTAGCCACCTCCCCGTCCCCGGATATCTGGTCAGGAGCACCGGGGCTGGTGGTGGAGCGGCCATGCCGGCCAGACGACAGCTTCCCACCTGCCTTCGCCAACATCAGCAGGCTGCTGCACATCAGTCCCCTCATTGTGTCTGAAGGGGGCACGGCCTACTTGGAGTGGAAACACGCCCAGCCAACGGTGGACTTGAGCCTGGCAAACATCCGGCAGTCCCAAGTCCTCTTTAGCATCACCAACAACCCCAGGCACGGCCAGCTAGAGCTGGACATTCCTGGGTCCAGGAGCAGAAGGAAATTCACTCTGTTGGACATTGTGAATCGGAAAGTCAGATATGTCCACGATGGTTCCGAAGGGCCTATGGACCAGCTGATGCTGGAGGTTACAGTGACTGCCCAGCAAGGTGTCCCGGAGTGCCTGCGGCAGGGGCACGTATACCTGCTGCCCATCATGATCAACCCCATCAATGATGCCCCACAGGTGATCTTCCCCCATGGGAACCTCATGACAATCCTCAAGCATACACGGAAACACCTGACCACAGACACCCTGCAGGTCCTAGACGATGACACATCCTGTGACGACCTGGAATTCCAGCTGCATGGTGGCCAGCAGATGGAGGAGGGCTATGTGGAGTATGACTTCCACCCTGGAGTTCCCATTGAAGAGTTCTCCTGCAGGGACCTTGAAGCAGGCCACATAGTCTACGTGCACCAGAGCGGGACAAACTTGCAGCTCACCTTGCAAGTGAGCGACGGCACAGTCCCAAGCCCCGTTGCCACACTGAGGATCCTCGCCATCGATCCTGACATCCGCCTGCAGAACAACACCGGCCTTGCCATCTCCCAAGGACAAGCTGCTCGCATTACCACTGCCAACCTGTCAGTGGAGACCAACGCAGGGAAACAACAGGTTGCCATCCTGTTTGTCATCACCGAGCCACTAAGGTATGGTGAGATCCAGAAGCAAGGGGGCATGGGGGGGGAATGGAAAAAGGTTGAGTCCTTCCACCAGCAAGACCTGGAGCAAGGGCGTATCCAGTACTTTAGCACAGACCCAGAACACCGGCTGGAAGATGTTGTGGAGAAGCTGAGATTTGAAGTCCAGGTGGGGCAGAAGATCTTGCAGAACAACACTTTCCTCATATATATTAAAAGAGCCACCATTGAGATGAGGACCATGATTCCCCTCCAGATGAAGAACAAGCAGCACAGAAATATCACCAGTGAGGAGCTGGAGGCAATGCTGGAAGATCCAAACTCTGCTCCTGTACCTTTCCACTATGTGATAATCCAGGCTCCCAAGAAGGGGAACCTGGAGCTGCTTGGCAACAGGCTGACAGAAGGCTTTGAATTCACCCAAGACGATCTGCAGAGAAACCACCTGAGCTACCGTGTGACCATCCGCAACTCCCAGCAAGCGGAGGACACCTTCCAGTTTCGCGTCCGTGCTGGTGAGGAGCATTCTCCCGTCTACACCTACACAATCAGCATCGGCGGGGATCCCGATGCGCCAGCCCTGACCAACGTCCTCCTGACCGTGCCAGAAGGGGGACAAGCTGTCATCTCCAAGGACCACTTGTTTGTACAGAGCATGAACAGCAGGGACTACCTCTACGAAGTCATTGAGGGACCAGCACATGGGCGCCTGGTCTGGGCTAATTCCCATGGCTGGGCCTCCGAAGAGGAGATCACAGAGTTCACCAATGATGACATCCTCAACCGTCTGCTGCTGTACCAGCACGACGACTCCGAGACGCTGGAGGACGACATCCCCTTTGTAGCCATCAGGCAGGGTGAGGGCAGCACAGAGTCCGAGGCAGAGGAGGTGAGAGGTGTTTTCAGGGTCTCCATCCAGCCTGTCAATGACCACATCCCCGTCCGAGTGGTGAAGAAAGTCTTCAATGTGGTGCGCAATGGGCAGCACCTGCTGACCACAGATGACATTGCCTTCACTGACAAGGACTCTGGCTTCTCTGACACGCAGCTGGTGCTGGCGAGGAAGGACATTTTGTTTGGCAGCATTGTGTCTGTCGATGACAGAAGCCACCAGGTCTATCGGTTCACACAGGATGACCTGAGGAAGAAGAAGATCCTCTTTGTCCATTCAGGGGCTGACCGGGGTTGGATCCAGCTCCAAGTCTCAGATGGCCTCCACCAAACTACAGCCCTCCTGGAAGTACAGGCATCAGACCCCTACATCAAAATAGTCAACAACACTGGCCTAGTCATCCACCAAGGCAGACGAGGGAGCATTGATTCCTCTGTCCTCAGCCTGGAGACCAACATGGACATCAGGTCAGATGAAGAGATACGGTTCCTGATTACAAGGCCCCCAAGGTGGGGGACCGTGCTGAAAGGGGAGCAGCCAGTCATGGCCTTCTCCCAGAAGGACCTGCTGGCAGGAGAGATCTCCTACCACCACAATGGGAGCAGGAACACCCAGGATGACCTCGAGTTCACTGTAGAAGCAAACGAGGTGGTAGTGGAGGACACGCTGGCCATCAGTGTGTTCTTGGACACCCATCCCAGCCCCTTGCACGTAGTCAACCACAAGGAGATCCTCGTCTTCCAGGGGGAAGTGTCTGGAATCAAGGAGGAGTACTTATTGGTGAGTATGCCCCTCTCTGGCAATTCCACCACACCAGCACAGCCACCAGTGGGACTCCCATCTGCCCAAACAGGCTTTGCCCAGGGGCAGGGAGGGATGGTTCAGGAATGGCCTCAGCAAGAAGTTGACCCTTGCAGACCATTCCACAGCAAGGCCGTGGAAGGTTGGACAACATGGCAGCACAGTCTCGCAGGCACCAGGCCCCCACTCATGTCTTATCTCCCCCATATGCTCACAGGTGACCCACAAAGAGATCCCTCCCCAGGACATAGTCTACCTGGTGACCAGCCCTCCAGCTTCTGGCTTCCTGGCAATGCTTCAGCAAGGCCACGACTCAAATGAGCAGCCCCGTCTGGACTCCATCCAGTCCTTCACTCAGGAGGACATCAACAATGGCAGAGTCCTCTACCTCCACTCCAGGCCAGATGAGGAGCACGATCAGTTTGCTGTGGACATCACAGCCCACGGTGTGGACCCGCTGGAGGGGGTGGTGGTGAGCCTGGTCATGCTGCCCATCACCATCCCCTTGGATGTCCACAACATCACAGTGTCAGGAGGACGCTCTGCTACGCTCTCCACGGGCATCCTCAACATCCCCAACGCCTACTACAGAGCTCTTGGCGTGTGGTTCAAAGTGCTCGAGCCTCCCCGGTTCGGCACACTGCTGAACAGCGAGCGGCCGGAGGAGGGAGGGCTGCAAAGCTTCACCTGGAGCCAGGTAGAGCAACCAAAGGTGGCTCCACACTGCCTTCCCCGTAGGAATGCTTGCAGAATGCTGGGGAAGGCCGGGAGGGCTCCTCTTCCCACTGGGCAGCTCTGCCCTTGGGGTGGAGGAATGGAATGGAATGGAATGGTGGGCTCGCCTTGTGGACAACACAACAGCCACGCCTGAGGGGGCCGTGAGATGTTCAACCAGCCTCTGCCCCCCAGGTGGAGAAGCAGCAGATCCAGTACAGGCAGGACGGTCCCCGGGCCCTGGTGGACACCTTCACCCTCCTGGCCAACACGTCGAGGCTGGACCGGCAGAGCCAACCCAGGACCGTCTTCGTCACCATCCAGCCCCGTAGCTCCAGGGGTCCCCGGCTGCGGCTCAACGCCGGGCTGCAGGTAAGAGCGGGGCGTCGCGGGGCGTCGCGGGGGCTCGAGGCTGGGCAGCCCCGCGGACGGCTGCTCCCGGTGCTCGGCGCCGGACACCCCGGGGAGGCGACGGCGGGCGCAGCCGCAGNCGCCGGGCCTGGCTGCGCCCTCCGCTCCGCCGCCGGCCCGGGAAGCGGTGCCTTCGGGATCTGTCCCGGCTGCGCCACCCGCCAGGGTTAACCCCTTGCCTGCCGGGCCCACGGCAACCCCTCGTCCCCGCTGCAGAGGCACAGAGCCCCTTCTCTGCTCGCTGCGGACCAGACCATCCCCAAAGAGCTGAAGCCGAAAAGAGCTGCTTGCCCACAAAGCTGTGACCCCTAAAACCAGCTGTGCCGCAGAAGCGCTGCTCTGTGCTGGATACGGCAAGGTGGGCTTGAGGAGGTGCTCTGGAGCAGGGAAAAGCTCTCTGCTCCGAGCAGGAGGAGCTGTAAAGCGGTCCAGGGCTCAGGAGGGGCCCGGCCCTGCTGTGTTTGTGCTTTGGCGAGGAATGACTCCAGCACTTAAAGGTCAGCCTGGGTCCGGGAGAGAGATTGCACAAAGCTCTCCTCTGCTGCCTACGCCTGGGTGCAGAGTCCAGACGACGGGCAGCGTTCTGACCCCAAGCCAGAATCCCCTGGAACGGACTGGGAACGTTTGCTTTAAGCAGCTTTCTGGGAAAGGATGGGGAGAAGCTTCTTGTGCTGCAGCAGGACATGCGATCACCTGGCACCACCTCGCTGCCTCCCCGCAAGCTCTCCCGGAGAGCAGAGGCGGCACCGCGGCTGAGCAAACACAATGCGCCCAGTAAGCGGGGCAGGAGCCGGGAGGAAGGCTTTAGTAGTGCAGAGAGGACGAGGAGCGCGGCAAGGTCGGGTCCAGGTGCCCCAGCAGGGAGCACCCAGCCCCGGATGTCATTCCCGTTCCAAGGGGTGCTGAAGTGACCTGACTGTGGGCGCTAGGGCGAGAGGCAGCCCCAAAACCTCAGGGGGTGTGCGAGCTGGAGCAGCAGCTCCCGCACTGGCCGTGTGTCCGGCAGCACTTCCCCCATCCCTTTTCTCCAGAACTGTTTTCCAGCCTGCCTCCTGCCGTCTGGGGACCGCCGAGGGATTTCATTGCACTGTCAGCACCCACACCCACCCGAGCAATGTTTTGGGTTAGGCCAGCTGAAAAGAGCAGAAAAGCACTTCCGTGAGCCAGCTGAGCCGCACATCCAGAGCCTGGCTGTTGTCTTGTGGATTTGCAGGGTGCCAGGGGATGCAGCCCAGCCGTCCATGCGCCCTGTGATTTTGGGACATCCTGAGGGCAAAAGGCAGCTCTTGGATGGGTAGAACCTGTCTGGCACTGCAGGATTCATCCCTGTGGTGTGCCAAGCCCGAGACACAGCACGGGATTAGGAGTGGGGAAAATCGTTGCCTCCAGCTGGAGAGGGGAGATACAAGAATCTGGGCTGGTAGCGGCCCTGGTTGATCAGGAAGCGGCCCTGGGAAACTTGGAAGGAGGTATGAGCTCAGCTGCATAGTTGTCATTCCTGGAGGGTTTGCTGGGGTGACTTGTGGCCTTGCAGCAGCCTTGCAAGGGGGTGATGGGCCGGGTGCTTTGCTGGGAGAAGGAGCGAAGAGAAGCACTCAGCCGAGAAGAGATGGGCTGTGCTCATCCTGTGCACTGGGACTGCTCGGGCAGTGAGGTCATGGAATCACGGAAAGCTCTGGATAGGGAGGGACCTACAAGGCTCATCTTGTGCCATTCTCCTGCGGTTAGCAGGGACATTTGAAGCTGGACAGTAAGTTCTTTAACTTGAGAGCGGTGGATCACAGGTTGCCTGGAGAGGTGATGGAGGCCCCATCCCTGTAGACATTCAAGCTCAGGCTGGATGGGGCTCTGGGCAATCTGTTCTAGTTAGAGATGTCCCTACTTGTTGTAGGAGGGTTGGGCCAGCTGACCTTTAGAGGTCCCTTCCAACCCAATATACTCTGGGATTCTGTGATCTTCGATGAGATCAGGTTGCTCAGAGCCCTCTCCAGGCACACCTGGGCCAGTGTCTCATCACATAAAAATTCTTCCTTCTATCTAGACTGAATCTCCCTTTTTCAGTTTAAATGCATCACATCACCCCCCGTCCTGTCATAACAGGTCCTCAGGGACCCCACATAAAGCCAATGCTGTGCCTTCTCCCATTCCCAGTGCCTGGGGGAAACTGAGGCATGGAGGGGCAAGTCCTCACCTGTGCCCTGTATTGTCTGTGCCAACGTGGGGACACAGTGGTCTAGCATGTGCCAGCCTCCACAGCAGCAGCGCAGGGTGATGCAGGGGCTGGGAAGATGCCAGATGACGGATGCATCGCCCAGCACCAAGGACAAGACATCCTTGTCGGGCTGGGACGTGCTCGGCGAAGCGATCTGAGAAGGCTGGGGAGGAGGGGAGGGGTGCTAGGGGCATCCCTGGAGGGTGACAGCTTCTCCCTATCCCCCAGGTGCGGGAAGGGGCCACGACTGCCATCAGCCCTCACGTCCTGAGTGCTGAGGATGACGACTCGCCCACCGAGGAGATCACCTATTCCATCCAGCCCCCAGCCAACGGGAAGGTGGTGCTGAGGTCTGCACCTGGCACCGAGGTCCAGCAGTTCACTCAGGCCCAGATAAACGATGGCCTCGTCCTCTTTGTGCACCAAGGTAGGGCAGGCTGAGGTGTCCCAGACCCCCTGGTGTCAACCCTTCCCCGAGGGAGGGGACATCACTGGAAGTGAGCACTGTGCCACTGAGGCAGATGCTAACCCCATCGCACAGCACCCCAGTCCCAGCTGTGCTAGATGAATGGGGGGCCGCAGCCCCTCTGCCCCCCCAGCCACAGCCCACTTCTGTGCTTTCTACAGGGCCCCTGGATGGTGGCTTTGCCTTTGACCTGTGGGATGGTGACAATCTGTCTCCTGGGCACTTCTTCCTTGTCAGGGCCCAGAGAGAGCCCCTCATCAGCCTGACCAAGAAGCAGAGCCTCACAGTCTGCCCAGGTGGGTACAGACACCTTCTCCACCCTCCCAGTCTGATGAAAGACTGGACCCACACTCTGCCTGAGTGCTGCCCACAGCAGTGGCTGCAGGTGGGTGTTGAGGCAGAGGGCTGATGTCTGTACTGGTCGTGTTTCCCAGGTGCCCTGCAGCCCATCACCAGCCAGAACCTGCAGGCAGTGAGCAACAGCCCTGCCACTTCCACTGCCCTCTACTACAGCATTGAGCAAGCCCCCCGCCTGGGCAGGCTGAGCACCTCCCGGGGGGAGGAAATCAGGAATTTTACTCAAGCCCAGGTGAGCCTTTGCCTCAGGACCCCCCGACCCACCCTCCATCACCCCCAACCCTCGCCCAAGGGTCTCAGCACATCCATCCTTGGCAGGAGGCAGAGCGAGGCTGCAACCCCACTGCAACTTCCCCAGCTTTGCCAACAGGTGCTGAGAGGGATTAAAGCTGCAGCTCCAGGGCCAGCTTTACTGTGGCCACCAGCCTTGGATTTAGTGCCAGGGGAGGCTCAGGGATCTATAATCCCCTTCTCTTAGGCCATCACACTGCTGCAGACCCAGCTACCTCAGCTGCTGCCTGAGGCAAGACCTGAGCTCAATGCTTTCACCCTGCTCTGAGCAGAGCCCTGCTACCACCCTTCTCCAGCTCTGCACTTGCAGAGCAAAGGGCTTGTTTCTAACCACCACGTTGGTTTGCCCACCCCGCAAGCTCCCCTGTGCCCTGATCACGGCCTGGCTCAACTCTTGGAGGGTCACCAGGGTCCTCCCCCAATGCTACGGTGACACCAGAGACAGAAGAACCCACTACCCGCTCAGGGTGCTTGTTTTACCACCCAGCAAAGCTCACTGAGGGTTTTTTCTTTCTTTCTAGGTGGACAGCGGGTTGATTTTCTACCAGCACGAGATGCCAGAGAAGCCCTTCTGGCTCGCCCAAGACGCCATCCGCTTCCGTGTGGTTGCCCCCACGACCATCTCAGATTCCTTCATCCTCCTCGTGCTGATCTCCTTTGAGGCCACTTGCCCCCAGCATTTGACACAGCTGTGGAGAAATGCAGGTAAAGCAGGGAGAAGCAATAACAAACTAGCCCTCCTGAGGTCTGCACAATCCTACACCTCCAGGTGCGGGATTGTGCAAACTTCAGGAGCGCTTGTTCCTCCAGAGAAGACACCACCATGCAATTTCCCATGGCCACTCAAGCCCGAGCTTGTCTCAGGGATGACAGACCCTTGGGTTTTCCCTTCTCTCCCCAGGTCTCCAGATCACAAGGGCTCAACAGGCCGAGATCAGCACCTCGGTGCTGGATGCTTCCAACCTCCTGAGCAAAATCCTGGTCCCTGAGAGGGCTGCACATGATGTTGTCTTCTTGGTGACGGAGCTGCCAGCTCATGGGCAGCTCTTGGTGGCTGGCACGCCCCTGGAGCGGTCACGGCCATTCTTTCTGCAGTCAGACCTAGCCACAGGACGCCTGGCGTATGCCCATGATGGGGATGGCAGCTCTGAAGACCGTTTCAGATTCAAGGCTTGGCTCCGGCCCCAGGCACAGCAGTCCATCCATCCTCCACAGGAAGGAGTGGTCATCTCAGAAGCTTTCAACATAACGGTGAGCACCAGCAGCAGCAAACCATTGCAAGTAGTGAGGAGACAACAAGTGCTGCAGGTCCCACCAGACACTGTGGTGACCTTGTCCCAGGAGTTCTTGGATGTGGCAGACCCACCAGGTTCTCCAGAGGAAATGGTGTACAGCGTCCTCCAGAGACCCCTTGCTGGCCACTTGGCCAACATCCACAACCCACGGGAACCCATCAGCCACTTCACCCAAGCGGAAGTTAACGCAGGCCATGTGGTGTTTGTTGCCACTGGGAGCCGTGCTCCAGGGTCCGTAGGCCTGAGCCTCTCCGACGGCCACCACCCACCCACCCTGACCTCACTGGAGATCCAGGTGCTGCCTGCAGTGAGCACTGCAGCCAGCCCAGTGCTGCTAGAGGTGCCCCAAGACCTGAACAGGGCCTCCGTGTCCCACCATCACCTCCTGGGAGCTGCCCAGCTGGGGACAGGCAATGCCCAGTACAGGATCACCAGGAACCCAAGGTTTGGCCAGGTGCAGGTCAACCGAAAGCCAGCACGCGGCTTCTCGCAGAAGCAGCTGGACCGCGGGGAGGTGATGTTCACCTTCACCGACCTAACCTCTCCCGAGGATGACTTCCAGTTCGTCGCCACGTCACGGGCAGCAAACAAGACCGGGGTGGTGAACGTGACTGTGCGTGCCTTGGTGAAGGCTCAGCTGGGCAGCGTATGGCCCAGGGGCACCACGGCCCTCCTGGACACCAGTGTGCTTGATGCCAGTGAGCTGGCCAACCGCACCAAGAGCGTCCCAGTCTTCAAGATCCGCAGAGCGCCCCGTGCCAGCCACCTCGTGAGGATCTCCAGAGACCCAGGACAACCTGCCACCCCGATTGACTCTTTCAGCCAAAGCGAGCTGGAGCAGGGGCTGGTCGGGCTGGAGCTGCTGGACGCTGGGGAGACTGAGCAGCCCCTGCAGAGCGACAGCTTTGTCTTCGAGCTGGCAGCCACCGGTGTGCCACCAGCACTAGCATCCTTGGGATACAGTGTTGAGCCCTACAACGCCTCAAAAGCCTACGGTGTCACCCTGCTCATGCCCCCCCCAGCCCCCTCCCCACTGGACCCCCAGCCCCGGGGCACAGCACGAAGCAGTCCCAATGGCAGTGAGCTGGAGGTGCCCCTCACCACCTGGCCTGGCCCCAGTGGCACCACCAGCCCCAGCCCCGTGGAAGGGGGCACTTTCCTGAGCTTCATCGAGGCCAACATGTTCAGCATCATCATCCCCATCTGCCTCATCTTCCTCCTGCTGGCCCTCATCTTGCCACTGCTCTTCTACTTACACAAGCGCAACAAGACAGGCAAGCACCACGTCCAGGGGGCCCTCTCCTCCAAGGCTAAGAACGGGGCTGTGCTGGACCAGGAGACCTTCCGGAGGATGGACCCTAACCAAGGCATCCCCCTAACAACTGTGAATACTCTGGAGGGCAAGGGTACGGGGCCCCCACACTCAGGCACAGGTCCTGGGGCACCGCCGGACCCCGAGCTCCTCCAGTACTGCCGGACATCCAACCCCCCCTTGAAAAACAACCAGTACTGGGTGTGAAGGGCTCAGGCATGGGGGCACAAGACCACCCCGGGGGTCCTGCCACAGAACCTCCATCCTCCTCTCGGCTCTCTTCCTCCTTCTCTGTGGGAGCTGGCATCCCACAGATGCAGGAGCCCCCTGGGAATACAGCAGCTATGCTCTCACCCATCTGGGAATCTNGGGGGGGGGGTGGCACTTGAGAAGCAAGTGGGGGCCAACAATATGCCTGAGCAAGTGGCCATGGGGAACGCTGACTTTGGGTGCTCATTTGGGCCACCCAATGGTGGCCACAGTGCTGGAGGGGACCCAATGCTCCAATCCCCACTGAGCCACCCACGCAAGTCTGATTGTGGCTCTGTGACTGTTGGGGAAGGGGGGTTTGCCACGGTTCTTGGCACACAAGGGAAGATGAGGAGCAGCTCGCGCTGAGTCAGGCTGGGATGAAGCTGCCCACATCCCCTAGGGCTGGGCGGGCTGACACACTGGAGTGGAGGCTCAGTAAAAACCCCAAACCTCCGTGGCCAATGCCAGGGGCATTTAAGGAGCTCCCCACCCACTTGGAAAAAGAAACCACCAACCTCACTCCTTCTCTGCATGCCTGCTGCGTGTCTCATGAGGAGACTGCACCAAGCCCAGGGGTTGCACAACAGGTAGGATGCCCTCAGCTGGGAGGGACGGCAGCTCACCTGGGCAGGTGAAACCCGTGAGGGGAGTGGAGAACCCCAGCCAGCACAGCTCCCCACTGTGCTCCCCAGCAGCGAACAGAACAAAGTGCCTGTGCCCAGGTGCACTGCAGCTTCCCTCAGCCACCTCCCTCACCAGGCCTGTTTGAAGCCCAACAAGCTGCCAAGCAGTCTTTGGGGCTTATGGACCAAATTCTGGGCTCTTGCTACAATTTTCCCCAGCCTAGAGTCCTAAAACCTGAAATAGAACTTGTCTGAGGAAAAGCAGAGTTTGGAAAAACTGAGCACTGCGCTCAGGATGGCACCCAACAACCCCGTGTGCTGCTGCAGCTGGGAAGCTCATCACCGGGCATGGCCCGCTCCCACCACAGTGCTGGGGAGCCTGAAGGAGCCCCCAGGGTCTGTGGGGGGAAGTTTTGCCTCCTTCACCCAGGGTAAAATCCGTCCCGCCATCTCCCTCCCCCAAACCTCTCACCTCAAGGCTGCAGCAGAGCCCGCTGGCAGTCCTTCCCGGCAGCACGGAAGGTGCCCAACATCTGCTGAGCAGGAATCACACCTGCCCTGCTCCAGCGTGCGGGTGCCAGCACGTCATCAGGGTGCCAGCAGCCAGCCCCGCATCCCCCAGCCCCGACCTGCCCCATGGCACGTGCAGGAGGCATCTCAGGCACCTCCTTTCCTGCTGCGTCCTCCCCACCTCCCAAACCCTCCTCCACAGCGGGGGAAATGATGGTTCCCTCTGCTCAGAGGCAACTCACATCCTCTTCTCTCCGTAACACAGCCCACTGGGGCTGACCAGGCAAGGCGTGGGGGTCTGTGGGGACGCCGGCGACATCCGAGAGCTCCCCTGGAAGCAGCTGCTGCGTTTTGCTTTGGGCAGACTTCCGCCCCGCGCCCAGGGCTGAGGCGGAGAGCGTGGCCTATTTAGCAGGGCGCGCTGGAAGCCAGGCAGGTTCTTTTCAAGGCTCGCGGCTGTACACCCCGGGCTGGGAAACATCTTCTGCTGAGGTCAGGGGAGGACAGCAGCAACCTGGGGCCACGCGCCCCTGGCAGCCCTTCAACCCTAAGCAGAGCTGGCGGCTCCATCCCAGATGTTTTGGGGGTGACAGGAGCTGGCCTGCACCTTTCCAAGAGTGTGGTGTGTGCAGGGGTTTGGGGAAGATGTGTACAGCTGCGTTGCCAGATGTGCTGTCCCCCAGGAGGCAGGCCAGATGTGCACAGCTGGCTGACAAGACTCAGCCGTGCCAATGAACTTGCATGCCCCTGCCACCACGTGTGCCAGCCATGGGTCCAAGAGCTACAGCTGGCCGGTGGGGGTGGCCCCAGAGCAGGGGAGAGTCTGTCACAGGGCTGGTGACGTGAACCAGTTTCCAGGCGCCTATTCAAATGCAAACAAATACTAGGCCAAACCGGTTCCTCTCAACATCCACCCAGGGCAGATGGGATTATTTGGTCTTGAAACCCTTCCCACAAACACCACGGTTGAACAAGGGAGGGACTTCATCCTCGGATACGCTCCTGGTCACGCTGTGCACAACAGACTGGGAGCCATCTAAACATCTCCTCCGCTGCCGGGGTTCAGCACCGGCTGCAGGACCTCGTGCCACGACCCTGAGGAGGATGCTCAGAGCTGGTTTCTTCCCCCAAAGCTTTTGTGCTCTCCCACCCTTCCGTGTCCTTGTCCCCCACTCCACATCCAGACTCTCCGAAATCTCTCTCCAGCACACTCCAGGGACCCCAAGCAGTGTCTGGAGGAGCCAGGATGGGGCAGCAAGTGCCAGCCCCGCTCCAGAGTCTGGCTGCCCGCCCAGGGACGGCAGGGTCAGGCTTGAACTCGGTGCCCGCTGCGCTCCCGAGGAGAACAGAAGACAACGGGGCTGGGGAGGGACATCCCACAGAGCATCTAGCCTCAACGTGGGGCCCAGGCAGCCGCGGCCCTTGAGGCTGGGTTATCTCCTGTGGCAGTAACACACGGATTCACTGCCCTTTTCCCATGGCTGCTGCTGCTGCTGCTGGGCGAGCTGGGGCGGAATGGGAATGACGTACAGTGGGGCCAGGGAAGGATGTGGCCTAGGCGGGATGGGGCTGGAGTTGAACGGGACCAGGGTGGGCTGGGGCCATGGCGAAGGAGACTGCAAGATGCAGGAGGAATCACATCCTCCTGCCTGAAAGCCAGCTGCGTGCTGCCTCCGGCGAGCTCATCCCCGCCGGCCGGGGCCGGGGAGGGCTTGGGGCCGACGAAGCACAGCCGGCGCGTTCCCGGCACCGCGGCTATTTTCACAACACTCCGCTGGCCTGCGTGCCGGGGCTAATTTTAACACTGGAGCCGTGCCAAGCCGGCCCAAATTTTCCTTGCTGTGATTTATCCCAGCCATTTCCCTTTGAAAACAAGGTCTCCGTGCCAGCCCCACTGTCTGCCCCAGCAGCAGCGAGGCAAGGCTCACTCCTCAGCGGGTTGCTTGGTAGCAGGAGGCGAGAGCCCCGTCCCCAGTGCTCGGCAACGCCGGACTTTTCAGATGCAAAGCCTTCCCCAGGATCCCAGAGTGGCTCCGTTTTCCACAGATGTCTGTGGGAAGGAGGTGCATTGGTTTCTCTTCTACCAACAATTTTATTGAAAAGGCTGTGGGGCTGTTTTGTTTCCCTTTTCTCCCTTTTCCCAGTCAACAGCCATGCTCAAGAAAGAGATTTCCTTTCGCCCCTGTACATCTGTTTAAAAACTGATTGGTAAAAATGCTGCAGAAATATTTGCAAAACATGGAAAATATTGAAAATATCTTGTGACAAAAAGAAAAAGATTATTCTCTTCCAAATAAAGATCTCCTTTCTTCTCTCTAGTTTTTGTTTTCTCCATCAGAAAAGCTTTTAGTGTGCAAAATGTCGACCACTTTGATTTCCTCTCCCAGCAGGCTGAGGTGCACCCACCTCTCTGCTCCAGGAGGGTGGATTTCAGAAAGCTAAAGATCACTGGGCAGAGACACCAGCGCTGGCACCTCCAGGGCCATCTCTTCCGTGATCCCCTCACACCCCCGCCAGACCCGCGGCGGGGTGGGGGGTCCCCAGGAAAGAGGTGTCACGGCCAGCCCATGGTCAAGCCCTTTCCTGCGGAGAGGGGGATGAAAGCCCAAAGGTGTTTGGTCACTAGCGTCACGAGTTCTCACTCATTCTCAGCCCGTCACAAACCCTGCAAGGCTGCGGCGAGGGCAGCGCGTGAGGTCCGCGGGGCAGCGAGCAGCGGCGTTAGAGGTTGTCGTACATGCGCAGTGTCTTCTCCAGCTGCTGGCTGACGCGCTGGTAGAAGACGATCTGTTCCTTCAGGTACGACTGCATCATCCTCTTGAAGTCAGCCACGCGCCGCTCATGGAAGTGGTTCATCTCGGCCTGCAGGGCGAAGCCCACCACGCGGCAGCGCTTGCGGATCCCATCGGCCTCCTCCTGGTCCATTCTGCCCTCGTCACTCATCCGCTGGCTCTCCTTCACCTTTGCAAAGGCACCTGGGCACGGCAGAGACAAGCATCAGAGGCTGATGGATCAAGGGCCGCCCCCTTTCTCCCCCTTCCCCAGTGCAGGACCAGCCTGGCCCCACGGCCAGAGGTGCAGAGCTGCCCCACGGGAATAAGGGAAGGACCTGCAGGCTGTCACTTCCTCATGCCCATCACCCCACATCCCTGTCCTGCGGGCAGGGAAAGAACAGGAAGAGCCTTTTCTGCACTCTGACCTCTCCGACTCATTTTCGGCCTTATCCCTGGGCACTCAGCCTCATATTTAGCAGGAGGTTTGGAGGAGGCGAGCGGTTGGAGTGACGTGGGAAAGGCTGGAGCTCAGCTGGGAAAGCATATCCCTTCCCCAAAGGCAGCCGATGCTCTGCCACCAGCTCTCCCCTCTCCTTGCATTTAGTTTCACAGCTTGGTTTCAAAAGAATCCTGCCTGGCTCCAGCCCTGCATTCCTCCCCCCTCACGGGCCTGTTGCCTCCAAACAGGATTTGGCCCACGGCTCGACGGGCTTCTTTCCCTTCTCCTTGCCCTCTGCCAGGAGCACCGGAGCTGGGGTTACAGTGCTCCCACAACACCAGCCCTGTTCCCAGAGGAGGAGCAGGAAGCCAAGGTTGGAGGCCAAATCCTGCCTTCCACTCTGCCCACGCGGCCACGCTTCCGGATGGGACTCAGCCCCTCTTCGCCTGCCACGGTAAACAACGCAGGGAGATAACGGCGAGGCAAAGGCCAGGGCGGCATCGCATCTTTCCCGCCCCACCTTCCCCGGGGTGAGGAGCGAAGCACCAACAGCCCTGGATGCTCAGCCTTCGCTCCAACCTGGAAAAAGATTCCCTGTCCCCCGAAATCCAAGGACACCAGGCCGGGAGGAGCTCGTGGACTTTGGCCCCGCTCCCACAGCCAGCTCCCTGCCTGCGTCACCCCACGCTGCCTGGGCGCAGAGGGACACCAAGTCCTGCCTGCCCACCTTGTGTCCCCTCACCTCCTTCCTGCCCCAAATACCCAGGGGACTGGCAAGGGAACACGAGGGACACAGGGAGCCCTGGGGATGTCGAACCCACCGCTCCCAGACCTGGATGTACTCCTGGAGAGCCTGACCCTAGCTGTCCCCAGAAGGTCTACTTGTGTCCCCACCAGTGGGAAGAAGGGACATGTACACCTTCTGTGTCCCAGTCATGGGAGGTTGAGGAATGATACGTGATGGTGGGCAGGGATGCAACATGGCCTCTCGCTCATGAAGTCACCCTAGAGCAAACAGCAGTGGTGCCAGCTCCTGCTCATCCTCCAGGGACAAAGAAGCCACCCTTACCTTTCTGGAGGTGGATAATGTCTGGGAAGTTGGAGAGGAGCCCTTGGTACAAAGAGAGAGTGTCCAGCATGAGGAACAGGTCGTTCTTGGGCTGCTCAGCAAACATTTCCCCCACGGTTTCATAGGTCTTGCCTGTGTGGGAGATGGCATTGTTGAGAGCGTCCAAGCTGTATGGGGGGTCCATGTGGAAGGAGTGGCTGATGGCTTGGAAGGCATTGCCCAACTTCTGGAACTCCTTGCGGAAGCCTCCCACATGCTTGCGCACCAGTTCTGAGGCCACATTGGTCAGCTGCATGACGCTGTCATCCATCTTCTTGCTGAAGGCCTTGAAGGCATCCACACGGTCCTCCACATCCTGCAGGTCCTGGTGCTCTGTGGGTATCTGGATGGTGAGAAGGAAGCTGGCACCCACCATCTCGTCTTTCTCTGCTCGGCGTTTGCCCAGTTTCCACTGCTTCTCATCACGACAGCAAAGGAAGTGCTGGAAGCCCTCATACTGGGAGAGGACCGGGTGACTGGTCATGTGGTCCATCCAGAGAATCAGCCGCCGCTTGCGCTTCTCAATGAAGTCCTCCTCGAAGCGCCCAGTGGCCTGCTTCTCGGGCAGGTGGGGCACAGAGATGACTGTGAACTTGTGCAGGAGGCGGTTATAGAGCCAGTCAAAGTGTTTGTACCGTCGGTAGACGGGCGAGTTGTAGTTGCTGGGGGTCAGCTTGTAGGATATGTAGCTCTTGATGCCTTTGAACTTGGTTTGCTTGGTTGGGTCCTCCACGGAACAGATGAAGGGGTGAGGGTTTGGCCTCCACTGGGGACCTTTGGAGCCCATTTCAATCCAATACGCCTCAGCGATCTTGGACATCAGGGGCACGTCGCCCAGGATGAAGGCTTCCACTCCTGAGCGCACGAAGCAGGAGAAGCGGTTGAGGTTCCTCCCCACCACGCTGCCCCTCTTGGAAGAGCTCATGCTGTCCTGCCTCTCTAGCGCTGGCTTGGCATGGTAACCAGCGTGTTGGTGGTGGCCGTAGGCCGCTGGGTACTGCAGGCTGGGTGATGGGTGCCCGTTGGTGCCGGGCATGCTCCGTGGTTCCTCTACCACCGTGCAAGCATCATCCCAATCGTCCCAATCATCATCATCGTCATCTTCAAAGCTGCCCTGGTAGGTGATGCCAGGGCTGGAGGAGGCCATATAGAAGGAAGACTCATGCCTGGGGGAGCCAGCTGGGCTGCTGGAATAATCTGTGTAGTTGGAGCCCGATCGGGAGCGGAGAATCTCCACGTAGGAGGCAGGGAAGAGGCCTGTCTCCCCGCGGCTGTTTTGGCCCTGTAACCAGCCGTCCAAGGAGTTCTCACTGAAGATGACGAGCTCCTCGTTCTCCTGGATGCTGATCTCCTCCTTGTTTTCGCTCTGGAAGCTGTAAAGCGCTCTGGCCTTCAGCGCCATGGCTGGCGCCGGGGCTTGGAGGGGACGGGACGGGATGCGCGCTGCCTGGCGCAACCCCCGACGACGACGACTTCACAAACTCACTCCGGCCACCCCGCACCCTGGCAAGACAGTTCTCAGGGCTCGGGGGACAAAAATCCGCCGGAGGAGCGACCCCTCAGGAGGTGACGCCGGGGTCCCTGCGGCCAAGTGACCCTCCGGCAGAGAAACGACATCCCCCGGTCAGGCGAGCGGCGACCCCGCGGCTCCTGCCGGACAGGCGCTCCCGGCGCAGCCCCGGCCGGGCTCTGCCACAGCCACGCAGGATCTTCTCTCACCGGGGCTCCAATCCCGGAAAAGGTCCGGTGGGAAGCGACGAAATCAAATCCAAAGCGGTGTTTCTCGGGGCTCCGGTGGGTAAAGCCCCCCGACTTCCTCCCGGAGGTATCGGGCACCGACCCCAGCCGCCAGCCAGCCCCCGGGACCCCGCCGCGGGGAGCGGGCAGCTCTTTCCGGACCGCCTTCCCTGGGATTCGGTGGTTCTTCTCTTGCGGTCCTGGGGCTTGTTCCGGTTGGAGCCCGCAGACGTCCGCGGGCCGGCAGCAGGGCCGGCAGCAGGGCCGGCAGCGGGGGCAGCTCCCCCGGGAGGGGCTGCTGGCGGGGCTGGAGCCGGGGCTGGCGGCGGGGCTGCTGCCGGGGCTGCTGCCGGGGTGGCCGCCAGGCTCCCGTGACGCACGGCGGCCGGGCCGGCCTCGGCGCACGCTGCCCCCTGCAGGCCGCCGGCCCGGGGCACCCACACGGCCCCCGGCGTCTGCGCCCGCCTGCCGGCCCGGCGCTTTCCCCCACCGCCCAGCGCCTCCGTCCCAGCGCCGTGTGTCCCCCGCAGCACAGCCCTGGATGTCCCCTCTGGAAGTGCCCAGAGGAGCGTTGGGGTCCCCGTCGCTGGAGGGGTTTCAGGACAGATTGGCTGTGGCACTTAGTGCCCTGGTCTGGCCGAGGTAGCGATGTCAGGTCACAGGCTGGGCTGGATGAGCTTAGTGGGCTTTTCCAGCCACAGTGATAACAAGTCTGTGATCCTCTGTCCCTGCTAAAGATGTCGCCTCTGTCCCGCCTCTGTATATCCCTTCCATCTCTCCCTGCCCTGGACGTCCTCTCCATCCCTGCCCTGTACATCCCCCTCACCCCAGCTTCGTATGTCTTCTCCATCCTACCCCTGGGTGTCCCCTCTGTCGCAGCTCTGGGTGTCCCTTCCAGCCCTGCCCTGGATGTCCCCTCCATCTCTGTCCCGCAGGTCTCCCACATCCCTTCCCCGTCGAAACAGAACCCCGGCGAGGGACACGGCTCCTCCGCGCCGCCAGGGGGCGCTGCCGCCCGCCGCAGCGAGGGCCTGCGGAAGTGCGTCATGACGCGCGGAGCCGGGGCAGGCGTTGCCATGGAGGAGCTGAGTGCGGCGCTGGCGGCCGGCGTGGCCCTGTCAGGGCCCTACAGTCCCGCGGCTCCGCACCCCCGCCTGTCCGCCTACAAACCCCGCGGCGGCCCGGGACAGACCGAGCGTCGGCAGCGCCTCCTCCGTCTCCAGAAAGAGTGAGCTTCGGTGGGGCTGGGGCGCGGGAAGGGGAGGTTTAAGATAGGGCGGGGCGGGGCGACAGGCGCGGCCTGGGCTCCCCGAGAGGCAGGTGGGGACCGCCGCCCTCGGTGCGGGGCCGGGGTGGGGATGATCTGTGTCCCACAGAGGGCGAGCCTGGCTGTTTCCTTTCCTCAGGAGGCGTCTGGACTACGTGAATCATGCGAGAAGGCTGGCAGAGGACGACTGGGCCGAGATGGAGAGCGAGGAGAAGGAAGTTGAGGAGGAAGAGGAGATGGACATGGATGCTGGCAAGAAGCTGCCCAAGCGCTACGCCAATCAGGTGAGGAGCCGCCTGTCCCGGCTCCTCGTGGAGTGTGGGTGTGCACACACGTGAGGGTGAGGGATGCAGAGTGAGCCCCGGCATGGTGAGCAACCATGGTGATGGCTGAGAATAACATGCCCTGCACCAAGCCAGGTGGGTGCTCAGAGCCGAGCTGTGGCTTAGTTCTGCCCGTGCGCTTCGGGAGATTTCAGCCTGACTAGTAATGTCTGTGTCCCTTTGCACAGCATTCTGTTAACAGCTTCTGTCTCTCCCTGTGTCTGGGACACTGGGAAGGAAGAGAAACCTCAGCTTTGGTGCCACAGTGATCCTAAAAGACATACAGTCTTTGAGGTGATTGTAGCCAGACAGTCTCTGAAAGGCCCCTCTGGAGTCAGGGGACTTTTGGTACTGTAATGCAGGGCGGTGAGCAATGCACTCTGCCTGAACTTGTGCAAGGCAGTTGACATTGTCCTGTATGCCATCCTTGTCTTTAAAGTAGAAAGGCACTGATTTGACAGATGAACCGCTTGGTGGATAAGGAATTGGCTGGACAGGCACACTCAAATAGTTGTGGTCATCAGCTCCATGTCCAAGTGGAGATAGGTTACAAGTGCTGCCCTCAGGGGTCTGTTTTGGATCCCTTGCTGTTTAACAACTTTGTCAGTAACATGGACAGTGGCACTGAGTGCCCCCGCAGCAAGTTTGCCCATGACACCAGTGGCAGGTTGCCACTGAAGCTGTTGAAACCTGTAACTTGAGAGTTGTTACTAACCGGCTGGGTTTTTTCCTGGATTTTTTTCCGTAGCTGATGCTATCAGAATGGCTGGTTGATGTCCCCGTAGACCTGGAACAGGAGTGGCTTGTCGTGGTGTGTCCTGTTGGGAAAAGGGCACTGGTCGTGGCTTCCAGAGTAAGTGCCAGCAGCTCCCCATCTGCTAAAGCACCCAAGTCCCACCCAGTGTAACACAGGTGGTTGGGTGTCTGGCTTGACTGTTGTCTTTCCCATGTCCTCACAGGGCACAACAGCAGCTTACACCAAGAGTGGCTTCTGTGTCAACAGGTTCCCATCCCTGCTGCCGGGGGGGAACAGACACAATTCAACAAGCGACAAAGGTAATAGTGTGAGGAGGTGTTTGGGACAGAGCTAAGGGAACCCTGCTGCCCCGACAAGCCCTGCTGCTGAGCCTGTTTCTGATGCGGAGGGCAGTTACCTTTAGGCCCGTTTGTGTGTCTCTGGAGGTAACTGGACATCAATACCGTCAGTTACCTTTATGCTAGATGAAAACAGCTTTTAGTTAGCTGCTTGCTTAACTGGCTCTCCTAAGCCTTTTCTGACAGAGAGCTGTGCCAGCCGTGGTCCTTTTCAGTACCTCTTGTAGTTGCTCTCTTGCCCCGAGGAGGGGTTACTGTGTGATAAATGCCGTTTTCCGAAACGTGCCTGTGCTTGCTGTGCCTGTGGCTGGTACCTCCGTAGCCCCGCTGGACTCCTTAAGTTAAAGGCTTGGTGAGGCTGCAGCTTCTGTTAGCAGAAGGGGGAACCCCTGCACCTCACAAACTTGATGGGGTTGAGATGTGGTGGGTCAGGCGGTGCCCAGAGCTGCCTGCCTTTGTGTGTGCAGTGTACTGTATCTTGGACTGCATCTACAGCGAGGCAGAGCAGACCTACTATATCCTCGACGTCATGTGCTGGAGAGGACACCCCGTTTATGACTGCCAGGTACTGAACACCCCACTGCCCCCGCCTTCCTGTGTGTTCCCTGAGCTGCTCTTCAGTAGGGTATTTCCTCACACAGCCTACAGGCTACTGGAATAATTTGGTCTATCTCTTGGGAGTACTGGGGAGAGGAGCAGAGTTTGGGGTACCGGTGTGTTTTACCAATGAAGTCCAGTCGATGAATCTTCCACAGAAAGGATGGAGAAGCTCCCCAGGTGATGTGTGGTGGAGAGTCATGATGTCTCTGCCTCCTTTCACAGACCGACTTCAGATTCTTCTGGCTCTCCTCAAAGATCCAAGAAGAGGAAGGGCTCGGAGAGAAAAGCAGGATTAATCCAGTAAGTTCTTTTGCACTGAGAGGGGGAGGATGGGGGTCAGCTCCTGTTCCGCAGGCTTCAGCACTTTCTTTCGCAAGCGGAAGCTTTTTTACCTCCTTTTTTTCTCCCCTCACGGATCAGGCTTCAAAGCACAGGCCTGACGAAATGGGATGCCACGTTCAGGATGTAAATGGAACCACTGAGTGTTGGAAATGAGTGTGGTTTTCTTCTTCCCTAGCAAGAGTGCCAAGGGAGATCTGACTGCAGGGTATCAGCTAACTTCCACACTGTTTTTAGCCTTCCCTTGAAGCAGAATGGAAAACCAGCGTGGGTTTTGCAGCGTTGGTCAGCAGCCTGGCTACAATGGCATTTGATTTTGCGGGCTTGTGAGGCAAGAGAAAAGGCTCCTAAAAGATTAATTAACCTTAAAGTAACTACTGAAGTTGTCAGAATGGGTGCCAGATTGCCACTCGGAGTCCCTGCTGAGCAAGGCTAAAACATCTTCCTGTGAAGACGTAGACATGGAGGTCAGACCCAGAGCATCTTGCAAAGAAATTTTTCGGGGTGGATGTAGGTGATTTGGCAGAGATTATGGAGCAGGACTTGCTGGCTGTGCAGCTCCCATTGGTTGAGCACATTGGTGACATCTCCTGCACCAGCACGGAAGGTACATCTGTATTGGGGTAACATCCTGTTCTGACTGCAGCATGAATATCCAGGAGCCAGCTACCTAACAACGGCAGGGGCTTGTTTCAGCTTTCATTTCCTGGGTGGAAAGATTTGCTTGGCTGAGCCAGCAGCCTGAAGCAGACACTCTTCTGCTTTGCATCCTGCCCAGAGGCCATCACTTTTTATTTTGGTTCGACAGGCAGTACAGGGACAGCACTCCTGAAAAGTCCTTCCTTCAGTCTTAGATGCTTTCATCACCCAAAGGCGACAAATGGCTTCCAAGTGGCTGTTTGGAAACACATCAGAGATCTGTCTGACCCAACAGCACATGGTAACCACACAACAGTTGAGTAAGGAACTGGAAATACCCAGTGTGTTCCCGCTGCCTTCATGTGCCATTGGTTGTGCCTAGATCATGGACTTAATGGCCTCTGGGGATCCTGCCTTTCAGGAGCTGGTCTAGTCCTGTGATCCTACTGGTGCTTTTAGGCCCAGGTTCCCTGTGGCAGAAAGACAAGCAGTTCAACCACGTGGTTGGTATTTGAGATCTCTCTGGTGACTTTGTTCAGTGTCTGTCCCTCACTTTTCCCTCTGCTGCTGGATGTTTCACTGGAGGAAATCCATCACCAGTCCTTGGTTCAGTGACTTGTTCTGCTGTATGCTGTGCAGTTGTATCTTCTAACCCTCTCACTCTTTCAGTTCAAATTTGTGGGCCTGCAGAACTTCCCCAGCTCCTCGGAAAGCCTGTGTAAGGTGCTGGCTATGGACTTCTCCTTTGAGGTGAGAACATGCAGGCAGGGACTTAGTCCTGCACGTTAGAGATGCACGGGACCCACCAGACATCCGACAGTTCTTGGAGAGGGGGTGGGCTTGTGTGGGCACAGACATGAGGATCCATCTTTGCACCTCTCTCCCACGTGGTGGTTGTTTGGGCAGGGTGGCACCTTTCTCTGACCCGTCTCCTAGGCTCTGTGTTTCTTTACTTCTACTTACCTGTGTGCAAGGCGCCCAGCTCCAATCTTATGTCTTCTGGGGAGGGAAGAAAAGGATGGTGGGAAGTTCTTGGTGGTTTCTGATAGGTTCTGGGTTACCAGTGGGTACCTGGGATATACTGGAGCTGGAGAGAAGGTGGGTGAACCAGTGTGCCACCTGGTTCAGCTCTGTGTGGCAGCAAACAGCAAGTTAGAGGCATTTGTGAAAACAGCTTGGGCTGCTTTTGACTGCCCTGACTGGTCAGTACTAAGGCAGAGGAGGATGGAGGAGGTGATGGCATTCTGGCACAGTGGCGAGGGTGAACATCTGGGAGCCAGAAGCTCCTTCAGTTCCTGTGCAATGCCCAGTCTCAGCCCAAGGTCAGGAACAGGTTCTACAGAGGTTTTTTTGCCTTGATGGACCGTATCAGACCCTCCTTGTAATTCTGGTGTGGTTTGCCCTCCACCAGGTTCTCTGGGTACATCCCCAGCGAGTGGAAGTGGTGTGATTTTGCTCCAAGCAGCTGGTAACCCCAGGGTGGCTCCCGAGCTGAAGGGCCTTGTGGGTTTCTGGGTGACGTGCCACAAAAGGGAGCCCAATAAAAGCCCATAAACCGCTTCCTCCAGCAGCTTGTCACCAAGTGACCTTTGCAGAAGGCAAAATGCAGCTTTTGCAGCGTGAGAGCCGTCGTCTCGGGCCTGGGGACAGCATCTTGCCATCCTTACAAGGATCTCGCGTGTGTGGTGGCAGTGCCTCAGGTCAGGATCTTCAGAGTTAATCTGTAACTGTAGAGTCAAGACCTGATCAGCTCTTTTTTTCCACTGAATTTGGTGGACTTTGGATCAATTGCACGGCACGGAATCTGGAGTGTTTTTTGGAGCGGATCTTGAGAGCTACTGTCCTCCTCTGAGTAAGACGAGGTTCAAGTTTCCACAAAGAGCCTTGGAGAAGCCCCAGTGTGAAGGGGCAGCAGTGCTGCTGAGCCCCTAAAATGTGCAAATTGTGTGTGTGAAACACAAAATCCTCGCAGGCCAGTTTCTCATCAGGCTCAGGGAAGCAGGGAGAGCGGCAGCCATCTGCAGCGTTGCAGAGTGGGGAAATGGCAGTGCAAGAGTTAGGGCCTAAACCTGCAAAGTCCTGAGTGCCCTTAACTGTCATCGATTGACAGCTAAGTTCTCCCCTGGGAAACGCGAAGGATTCTGTGCGAGAGCCGGTGCAAGAGCTGCCGCGTCATGACGAGCCGGGCCTGCCTGGCGTCACGCGCTCCCACTAATTACTCTCCGAATGCATTATTTAAAATAACGGTAGCCCAGTAAAGTGGCCTTTCATGTGCTGCCTTGTTCCCAAACCCAGTGGCTCTCCTGGAGAGTAGGATCACAGCAACGAAGAGGAAACGCTGGTCTGTGCTGGCGTCAGGCCAGAGTGTCCCCTTGAGGATTTCAAGCCGTCGGGCGGTGGCAGGGCTTGTACTGGTCACTCAGGGCAGGAGCTCTGTGGGTTCTTCTTTCCCTTCGCTATTTATCACGCTGCTGGAGGGGAAAAACGATCCAGCCGGTAGTTTTGGCTTGTAAATGGAGAACAGTGCTGTTGTCTGGCACCTGCAGAAGCTTCCAGCTCTGGTCTGTCATTCACTCTCTCCTCTCTGCAGGTTGATGGGCTGCTTTTCTATCACAAGGAAACCCACTACACCCCCGGCACCACCCCGCTAGTGGGCTGGCTCCGGCCCTACATGGTCCCTGAAATCCTGGGGCTCACTGTGCCTGCTACTGCGCTCACTGCCAAGCCAGCCTACGCTGGGCATCAGCTCCAGCAGATCATCGAGAGCAAGAAGAGTAAAAAGCTGGCAGCGGAAAAGGGTCACTTGAGCAGCGTGGTGACTGTGGGGAATGGCCATTACGAGCTGGAACATTTGTCCACCCCTCAGCCAGCAAACTCTGAGGAGGACCGGGATGAAGCAGGGAGGCAGATGGAGAGTTAGGCTGCTGGGATGGACTGCTTGGGTATGGAGTGAGCAAAAGGTTCCCTTGCTTCTCCATTGCTCCCTGAGAGGGGGCAAAGGCAATATAGGATGGTTTTGTTCTAAGGCCATGGAAGCGGAGTATCTCGCTCCAAGTGCTGCTGGATTGTTGGTTTTGTTTTGTTTTGTTTTTTTTCCCAGGGCTTCTGTGAGGCCTTTACAGCATTGTCTGCTTCTTTGCTCAGGCAGTCGTGTGTTGGGAAACGCAGTGATCTGTCCCTGCACCGCAGGGTTCCCACTTCGGCTCCTGACCCTGCTGCTGTTAAAGGCGCTGGCAGAGCTCCAGCATAGGAAGAGTGCTCAGACCTCCGAGGTGCAGCAGCTGCTCCCAACCCTGGCTGCAGCCCCACCTCCCTGGAAATCGGGGCAGTCCAGCCTTTGATCTGGCTGTTTACCGAGACCTTCTCAATCAGAGTTTAGCTGCTAGTAAACAAAAAGTTTGCAGGAGGCTGCTGTTAATCCAGAGGCTGGGCTTTGGAGAGAGGAAAGAAACCCCTGACATTTCCTTGCTCTGCAGCAGGCTCTGCCTCCGAGCACGGCAGCAGCCTGGCTTTGAGGCTTTTCTCAGTAGGGGGAGGAAGGAATGGTCATGCTCTGAAAAAAAAAAAAAGCCCTCACAGCCCGCTCCCATTGATTGTGCCAAATAAAAGGTTTCTCAGAAAGACAAATTCTTGAGCGTCTTCCTGCTACCTAAGGGCGGGTGCGTGCTGTGCCTTCCAAACAGGGATTGAAAGATCAGCCGCGGCGCTAAATGGAGCGGAGGAAGTGCTTACGCGAGGTGCTTCAGTCCCCTCTGAGCCCGCTCTGCCGCTGCCTCCCCCAGTGGTAAAGGGGACAGAACAATGGTGCTCGCCATCCCCAGGCTGTTTTCTAGGGCGAGACTCGAAAGACCGGAGCAGGACTCTCACCAGAAATGAGCTGTGAGGTGAAACTGATGGCCCTGAGGAGGGCCCCCGTCCAGGAGGAGATAGAGCAGGGCCGGCTGCCTGCAGATAGCAGGGAGCACTTGTATCCTGTCCTGGCATCCCCCTTTTTTCCCAGAAAAAGGCTGGTTTCTGTGCCAAGCATGTGGGCTGCTATTGATTACAGCATGGGGCGCTGCACCAGGGTACCCTACCTGGGCAAGCAGGACGCAGCACCCTGACACTGAGGCTTTTTTTCAAACAGTTGCTTCTTTTCTGCTGTGTTTTATGTTTCTAGTGTGGTGAGCAGCGAGCCAAGGGGGAAGAGGACAAACACCTGGACTGCCTCGTCCTCCCCACGAGGGAACCCACACGCAGCCTTCCACCGGGGCAGTGTTCCTTCTTCTGTGGGCATCCAGTTGTAACGTCTGTGCATGCCTAAGGGCAAGGGAAGCTGTGACTCCCGTTACCACCCTGCTGTTGCCCTAAAGCAGCTTCTCAAGATCTTCCAGCCAAGGGCAAGGGTGGCAGGAGAGAAAGGGCAGCGATGGGGGGGTGAGAGGGAAGCAACCGTGGCAGGGGGTGCGTGTGATGCTGCAGTTCCCCTTTTCGGAGACTGTGACGGTGCTGCAGCAGTACAGATTTGCTTTGGGATTCCTGGGGGGAACGCGAGGCTCTCCTTGGAGACAAGGCGTGACTCGGCCGGCACCGGGGACCGCTGCTGTGGGTGCCACCCGGCTCTTCCCGCCGGTGTGCCCCTTAAACTGGGGGGCGCGAGGATGTGCAAATCTGGGGGCGCGGAGCGGGGCGGCGGCGGGGTTCCGGCGCCTCTTTCTCTCCCGGCGGATGCCACGCAGGAGCCTCTCTCCGCCTCCGGGCCGATGCGGCCCGCGGAGCCGGGGCCGGCGAGGCACGAGGGGCCGGGCTCCGCCGGTTCCCCCCGCCCCCCGGGGCCGGGCCGAGCAGAGGGGAGGGGGCTGCGGGCGTTTCCTGCCGCCGCCCCCGCCGGGGCAGAGCTGGGAGCTGCGCCCGGCCGAGCCCAACTTCCCGGCGGGCTGCGGGAGAGCGGGTTTGCATCCCGGTCCCATTTCTTGCGATTTTCTTCTCGCAGGTCTTCGGTCTTTTTGCTTTCGTTTGTTTGTTTCGTTGGGGTTTTTCTTCCGGGCGGGAACCCTGGGGATGGGCTCTGGGGCGGCTGCCCCCGCTTAGCCCGGCTCGGTACAGCTCGGCCCGGCTCGGCACGGAGCCCAGCATGGCCGCGGAGCTCAGCGCCGAGGAGGAGCAGGTAGGTCCGTTCCCTGGGCAGGACCGCCCCCCT
>VXBP01001422.1:0-49671 GCA_013400115.1 Rhinopomastus cyanomelas | reverse complement strand
ACTGGACCCAGTACTCAAGATGCAGCCTCACCAGCACTGAGTACATGGGGACAATAATCTCCGTACTCCTTCTGGGGACACAGTTTCTAATCCAGGCCAGGTTGCCTTTTGCTTTCTTGCCCACCTAGGCACATTTCTGGCTCATATTCAGCCTCCTGTCTATTAGAACCCCCAGGTCCTTTTGTGCCAAACTGTTTTCCAGTCACACTGCCCCCAGCTTGTAGCATTGCAGGGGATTGTTGTGACCAAAATGCAGGACCCAGCACTTGGTTCTACTGAATCAGCACTTCCTGACAACTTGGTGTCATCTGCAAACTTATTGAGGGTGCACTCAGTCCCCTCAGATGTGGTCTCACCAGGGCAAAGTAGAGGAGAATAAGAACCTCTCTCAATCTGCTAACCACTGCCATTCTGATCCACCCCAGGACATCGTTGGCCTTCTTGGCCACAACCAAGTTCTCAAAACAGATTCTACAGCAATATTTAAATTCTATTTCAGAAATACAGTCATAACTTTCTGAAGTCCTTTTCTTATTTACAGTCATAACTTTCTGAAGAATCTCTCTCATTTAATCCAAATAAAGGCCAAAAGAGAATGTCAGAAGAGAAGAAAAACAAGGCTGTGGTGTGTTTTCTAGCTTATATTCTTTCTTTGAATGAAACTTCATCTATCTTCAGCTTTAATGCTTGTGCTATTTAAGAAAAAACCCATAGTTTAATGAGAAAGAGCCAGGGCACTCCAGTCAGCGCCTTGGGAGTAAAATAGGAGACCACACTGTGGCAGGTGTTTATAAACAAAATGGCCATTCTTGCATAAAACTTTATTGCTCCTATTATTCTAAGTATTGAACAGGTACACTTTACTATGCCAGTGGTTTCATACAGCTTCTGATCTTTGCTTGTTTTACTTCTTGGTAACTATTTAAAATGTTTGACCATTAATCACACGTGGAAAAACAAAGACCTGCACTGGAGTGCCTGAGAATATTGCACTACCTGAAGTCCAGGGACATGATCAGTGAGGGCTCAGCAGAAAGAAGCAGTGGCACTGTTAGCATTGCCTACAAAAAGGAGTCCAAGAACACAATCGAGTGCTGATGAGTAGCTGCAGGAACAGAAGACAACACTTCTACTGGGAGATGAACCCAAAGATGGAAAGAAAAACCAAGAAAAGAGGTGGTTAAGTACAGGGCTGAAGACATACAGAGCAAAAGCAGCAATGAAGCTGCTGAACTTTGATCTGAGGAATCACACAATCACTCAGGTTGGAAAAGACCCTTGAGATCATCAAGTCCAGCCATCAACCCTACCTTACAAGTTTAGCCCTAACCAAATCACTCAACATCTCATCCAAATGATCTTTAAACACATCCAGGGATGGCAACTTAACCACCTCCCTGGGATACCCATTCCAGTGTCTGACCACTCTTTCTGTCAAAAACTTCTCCCTAAGATCAAGTCTAAACCTACTCTGTTGTAACATGAACACGTTCCCTCTTGTTCTATCACTAATTGCTTGTGAGAAGAGACCAGCACCAACCTCTCCACAACATACTTTCAGGTAGTTGTTGAGAGTGAGAGGTCTCCTCTCAGCCTTCTCTTCTTCAAGGAAAAGAGCCCCAGCTCTTCCAGTCTTTTCTCATAAGATTTATGAAGTGGAAAAGTGAGTGACGGAAAAGCATGTTCTGCAACCATCTAATGGAGGTAATCACAGCCCACCTCAAAGTATGCAAGGGTCCTCGTGATAACTGGACTATCCTGAAAAAAGTGATCAGATTCCTGAACGATGGAAGAGAACGAGGGAGAGTGCAAAAGGACTCAACATATACTAAACCTGTTGTGCCCATAGTTCTAGCAGTCTGGAGTAGTATTGAACTGTCCCACTATAATCTTCCCAGCAACTGCCATGACAAGAAAGAATGGAAAGAGACCTTAGAACTTCTCTGTCTTTCAGAATAAAAAACTGTCTGATGTAATTTACCAAGAAGTAACAGTGTGCAGCCAAGGCAAACCCGAATCATGATCTCAATAGAACTAAAGTGAGACATTTTCTTCCTTTACTGGTGTCTTTTTTACAGAGTGTTATAGGATTTTAAAAGGATAAATAGTTCAATATCCTAGAAACTCACTGGAAAGTAGGCAGAGCTGCAGTGTTTCCTGCTTATTTTTTCCACTGTGATAGTGCCTGAGTATTTCCTTGCTGTGATGAAGACTGGAAAATGGTGTGCGTTGATTCTCTGAAGAGACAAGAGCACATGTGAAGTAAGCGCTGAGGCTGAAAGACTTCAATGTTCCCTTGCCCAACCCAACCCCCTAAAGAAATAGGTGCTGTGAGAAGTACCATGAGCGGGATGATGCGTAAGGCCCCTCAATTCAAGAGGGACACAACACTGCTGGACAGAGTCCGCACAGAAATACAAAGATGATGGAGTAGAACACCTCCCTGATGAGAAAAGGCTGAGGGACCTGGGTCTCTTTAGCTTAGAGAAATAGAGACTGAGGGGTGACCACATTAATGTATATATTTATATTTATGTGAAGGGTGTGTGTCAGGAAGATGGAGCCAGGCTCTGCTCAGTGACATCCAATGACAGGACAAGGGGCAGTGGATGTAAGCTAGAATATAGGAGGTTCCACATCGATCTGAGAAGGAACTTCTTCCCAGTGAGAGTGACAGAGCACTGTCCCAGTGGGGTGTCCCAGGGGGTTGTGGAGTCTCCTTCTCTGGAGACGTTTAAAACCTGCCTGGACATGTTCCTGTGTGACTTGGTCTAGGTGATCCTTCTGTGGCAGATGATCTTTTGAGGTCCCTTCCAATCCCTAATGTTCTGTGATTCTGTGAAGTCTTTTCTGTCCAGTATCTTTCTATCAGAAAACTGATCTCACCTCAATCTTTCATTAATTCCTGACATTAATTTTAACAGCATAAAATGTATGCTAGTAGGAGTGTTTACAGTAATACTATTACATAGTTAATTTATTCCAATCACATGCACACCAAAACAGAACGTGCCATAAACTGAAGATTTGTAGCTGTATAGACAGGATTTTGTAGGACAGCAAAGCCCTTCACTCTGTAAGTTTGTATTGATTTTAAATCCACTTCACACTTAACACTTTCAGAAGCCTTAGCAAGACTTTAATTGCTACTTAAAATTTTATTCTAATGGCAAGTATGTTCACAGAAAAAGTTCCTTGCACTGATAGTCTTGGTGGAAATAATATCCAGTCAGCAGAAGAGAAATTTACATTGCAGACTCATAGAGATTATAGAATCTCTTTTAGTGGACGTAACCAAAGTGAAGCTCAGGAACACTCCCCTGCTAGAAAAAAACTTTATCATATGAAAACTGCCTGTGTAGCTGAATAGATAGAAATCTTTCATAGTAGTGAAATAATATATGCAGCTTCATGCAGAGCAATAAAGTGACTCTCATCAGAATTTCACATTGCCAATGGTGAACTGTTGCAGTTTGAAAATTACCAGAATTTTCAGATGCATAGATTTGTGCTTTCATGAAGAAAAAGTTATGTTACTTGAAGAGGACCCTCACGCCAGTGACCTGTCCTGGGGGAGGTCACACTAGAGAATTGTTCTAGATACCTGTCCTTGAGGGATGGGCTAGGTGAGAAGATAAAAGGGGTGAGTGATCTTAGCCCTGCCTCTTTTTGCTGAGGACTTCTAGCCCAGCATGGGGTTGCTGCCCCAGGCTAACACCCCCAGCCCTACTCTTCCAGGGTGGTGGTGGGGAGAAAGTCGGGCCTGCTGCAGCCCAGGACCTGCTCCACCACGGGGAGAGATGCAGCGGCTCTGTGCAGACTGGAGAAGCAAGACCTTAGTGCCATCACCCCCCCCCGCCCTGGAGCAGTCATTCAATGACTTGCGGTGAGTTGAAGGGATTCCTCTTTTCCCCCCTGGAGCTGAGAAAGGAGGAGAGAGGAGGGTCATGGTACCCTCTTGACCATGTTTGCAGAGTGTTGGGGGGCCCTGCTGACATGGCCATGTCGTGGGTCTCCATCTTGAATCCCACATGTGACCAGGGCCACGCCGCTGCCACCATCTTAGAGAGCACTGATCAGCAGGAAGAGAGACTTTGTCATTTGTGCTGCTGAAGAAAACTGGGGATGCTCAAGTATTGGGGAGAATTCCCTTAAGCTTAGCTGAAGAAAGCAGAAGGACTAGAGAATCCTTAAACCTTGGGCATGAAAGACAGAGTCTGGGTTCTTTGTTTGAAAGCATGTCTCCTTCATTGAGGGATGCAGTTCAGGTGCTGAGGAATCAGGCCTGCCCAATAAGTGTTGAGCTGGAGACGCTACGCTGAAGAACTGAAGAATTCATCAGTCTGCAAAACAGCCTGGGCGCCGCTATTTCGCAGGCAGGGGTGACACAGGAATAATAGAGAAGGTGATAGTACTTGTCTTTACTTGACTGACATGCTCTTTTCCACCAGGTCTCTAATGTGAAAAAAACCCAAGGACCGATATGATAGTGATCTCCTATTGTATTTTTCTCAAAGTACGTGACGGCATTTGTGACACAGTTTCTAGTTTGTGTGCACTAACTTGCTTAACCTTTTCTTCCTTCCTGTATACAGTTATGGAGTTAATAAACCCTTTTCCATTTTCCCTAAGCTATCCATTGTCTGGCAAATTGTATCTGAGGTCTCATCAAGACCTAACTGCTTTGTTTTCTTTTCCTTTAATTGTGGTCTTGAACCCACCACACTTTCATAGTAGTGAAATAATATACGAAGCTTCATGCAGAGCAATAAAATGACTCTCATTCAGAATTTCACATTGTCAATGGGGAAAAAAAGGAGTAATGGTCTTCACTTATTTTGGGTAAGATTGTATTATATGCAGTGATGTTATACCTTGAAGTACAGTTTGTAGGCTTAGGCATTAGGCATGTCAAAAGTATACGGACTTCTGCTGCTCAGACTATCTAGGCTTTTATTAGATAACCCATGGCATTTTCATGAACTCAGAAGGACTGTCTAATAGGTCTTGAGGTCCACTGGCTTGAACAGTTAAGGCCAACAGCATCCTGGAGTGGATCAGAAGAGGGGTGGTTAGCAGAGGGAGAGAGGTTTTCCTTCCCCGGTGAGACCTCATCTGGACTATTGTGTCCAGTTCTGGGGCTCCGGGTCCAGAAAGACACAGAACTGCTGGAGAGAGTCCAGTGCAGTGCAACAAAGATAATGAAGGAAGTAAAACACCTCCCTTATGAGGAAAGATTGAGGGGGCTGGGTCTCTTGAGCTTGAAGAAACAGAGACTGAGGGGTGACCTCACGAATGTTGATAAATATGTGAAGGATGGGTGTCAGGAGGATGGAGCCAGGCTCTTCTCACTGTCATCTAATGATAGCACAAGGGGCAATGGGTGTGAGCTGGAACACAAGAGGTTCCACATCAATGTGAGAAGGAACTTCTTCCCAGTGAGGGTGATAGAGCATTGGAACGGGCTGCCCATGGGGGTTGTGAAGTCTGCTTCTCTGGACATGTTTAAAACCTGTCTGGATGTGTTCCTGTGTGATTTGGTCTAGGTGGTCTTGCTGTGGACTAGATGATGTTTCAAGCTCCTTTCCAATCCCTAATGTTCTGTGAAACTTCTGTATTTTGCTTGGTGTTCACATAACACCGCTAGCATTACACTGTACTAGAGCAAGCAGTTTATCTTACATTTGTTCAGGAAGAAAAGGTATGTCAAGGGTGTCTGGTGGCTGTAAGGACCAGAAGCACTGGCAGAATTTTCTGATGGGGAAAATGAAGAGAATCTTGATTACTTTCTTGGGGTAAAAATCAAATTAGACATCTCTGCTTCCCAACAAGACATGAAAGAAAAAAGCACATGGCTGGTGTCTAGCTGCCTCCAAAAAAGTAAGATGTACTGCAACTGGGATTTGCAAGCATGTTGACATTCTGATTTTTCCACTAAACAGAGACAATGTAAAGCAGCATGACAAGTTCTTCTACAGTCCCTGTTAGGTTAAAGCTTGCATACACCTGAATCCTTCTCGCTAAACTCTTTTCATGCACAAACCCCATCTTAGTAGCATATACATGGGATATTCCAGGAGTACACACAGTGCTGGGATAGGGTTTCTTTCAGCAACAGCTCTGCTACACAGTCCTTTTCCAAGTCTGATCACAGCTTTAAATGCACTTGAGTGGTGCAGGCATCTCAGTTCAAGGTTTGGCTCCTCTCCATTTCTGATCTAATCTTTGGTGTAGCTGTTCCTGCAGTTTGATGGTTTATTTTATCTTGTGTTAATGGGCAAGCCAGCAAAAACCCACAGAAAGACAAATAACAACAATGGAAGCAGTAACATAAAACTCATCATCGCTTGGCTCCATGAAACCTAACAAAGTGTGACCCAACAGTTGTGAAAGAATCACAGTAAAAGACAGCAAAGTCCTGCATCATCAACTGAAACCTATAAGAATAATTTTAGAATTATACTCTATCTTAGCAGGTGAGGAGCTATTACACAGATTTATTGGTTCAATTTACCCCTGGTATTACTCAGTTAAAATAAATGGTAGAGCAAAAGGAATAACTTTGGTCTATTACACAGTAAATGGTTTTGATGGCTGTGCTGCATGAATAAATAATGACAGATAGGTTTGTTGGCTACTATGCCACTTATTTTCTGCATTGTGCATTTGTATTCACAGTGAGGGCACTGGATGTGCTTTGAGAGAAAGCAATCCTAAAGGATTGCCCATCAAGTTATATATCCAGTGTGAAAATTAAAACAACAAAAATACTCCAAAGGGACATAAACAGTCATGGCCAGAAGAAACAAGCGTACTGATGTTTCTAAAGTGTGGACCTGATCTGCTGCAGTGTTCCCACAGACTTATTCTGTGAGATTAAAATACTGAAGCTTAAGATATTACATTGCTGGACATACACCCTCAGAACAATTACTGCCTCCACAGCAAGGACAGCAGGAACAGCACACTAAAGAAGCAATGGCTCTCTGGACACTGAAGTTCACAAGTTCAGTGCATTAGTCTAAACTCCGATCAGTCTGATGGATTTAGCTGCAGAGTTTAACCGGTACTCAGCAGGATACTGAAAACAGCATCTTCTTCTGCCTCTCCACCATGTACCTGCTGGTGTCTCACAGCTTAGTGTATGGACACCTAGAAACAGCAATGCCCATGCTGCTGTAGCTTAGGGGAGCACAGCCCATCTCTCAGAACACCAAGCAACTGAAAACTTCTCCAGAGTATGAATAAATATGACTTCACAACACATTTATACTTCTTTCTCACACAGTGCATATATACTACTGAATTTTAAGGGTCGCAAATATATCAAAACCTTGAGCATCCAAATTTAAGAGCCCATAGGATTCATCAAGGTGCGAGCAGGAACACAGGAGGGCAAATAAGCTGAGGAAGGGACTGGAAAACAAATCTTATGAAGAAAGACTTAGAGAGCTGGAGCTCTTTAGTTCGAAGAAGTTTGAAGGCTGAGAGGAGACCTCATCACTCTCTACAACTACCTGAAAGGACATTGTGGAGGGGTTGGTGCTGGTCTCTTCTCACAAGCAATTAGTGACAGAACAAGATGGAATGGGTTCAAGTTATAACAGGGTAGGTTTAGACTTGATCTTAGAAATAACTTTTTCCCAGAAAGGTGGTCAGACTTCCCAGGGAGGTGGCTGAGTTGCCATCCCTGGCTGTATTTAAAGATCGTTTGGATGAGGTGTTGAGTGATTTGGTTTAGGGGTGAAGATATAAGGTAGGGTTGATGGCTGGACTTGATGATCTCAAGGGTCTTTTCTAACCAGAGTGATTCTGTGACACCTTGAGGCATCCCTCAGACAGTAACATTTTGCAGACATTAAGTAAGGAATTTTAATACAGCTCTACCATCTTTAACCAGAAGTTAGCAGCAAAACTTCCTTTGACCACGTCACTGGCTCTTGTTTCATTACAACCCTCAACATGTTAGCTGAAACAATATATATTATGGAAAAAAATCTTACACTCAGAGAAAGTAGTTTGGACAATGATTTTGCCTCACTTTTCAGAATCCCACTCCTTGTGGCTCCAGAAACAATGAGCGAGACAGTAAATCAGCCATTTTCACTTGTACAGGAGGATATGTACAGCCGTAGCTACGGGATCGTCCTTGGTGTAATTTATCACAGGGTGCTCTGCAGCGCTGTGTAACCAGATGGCTTTTACTGCACAGGACAAATGCTAGCTGTTAAAAACAGGTTCTCACAAAGTATTGGTAATTAAGTAGGTAATGAAAATGAACTCTCAGCAATTCTCCTTTGCAATGCTAAGAATTAGACCCACTTGTTTTTTCAGTCTAAGAGACAGAGGGAGCAATAGAATATTACAGAATCACAGAAGTTGAGGGATTGAAAGGGACCTCCAAAGATCATCTAGTCCAATCCCCCTGCCACAGCAGGATCACCTAGACCAAGTTGTACAGGAACACATCCAGGTGGGTTTTAAATGTCTCCAGAGAAGGAGACTACAATCCCCCTGGGCAGCCCATTCCAGTGCTCTGTCACCCTCACTGGGAAGAAGTTCCTTCTCATAGTGATGTGGAACCCCTTATGTTCCAGCTTTTGAAGTGAATTTGATAGCTCATTGCAGCTGGTTAACACAAAGCCAGACTATTTTATTAGCAGAGCTGTATTTTTAGCTGTAAAGCCCTTGCTCTCAGCTAACCTCACATACCTGTAAAATGGCACCATCAGATAATTCAAACAAAATAAGAGGTAGGTGAAAGAAGGATTACAGAGGGAGATGGAAAAGGCAATGAAAGGGCTCCCAGGAAAATGTTTATTATCCACACACATACACAACCCACTCTGATTCTGAATGACGGTCTGTTTTTTCAAGTGAGTAAGCTGAAGGTTGGACACACAGAAATACAGGTTATTATTATTTGAGCTGCTCCATACTCAGGAATGGACTTGCACCATAGTGTGCTGACAGTATTACAAATACAAATACTTTTAAAAGTACTTTCTGTACCAGGGGATCTTCACAGTCCCACAAAAATCACAGAAAGGTCAAATTTTGATGATAAGTTCAATGCAAATCTTCTCGAGTTTCAAGCCTCTCGTAGTGTTTTATATTACACCCTTGGGTTCTCTGTAGTTCCTTGCAGTCACAAAAGCATTTGGCAAACACATTATAAAGAGTTCAGGAAAATTCAAGATGCAGGAGCATAAATTACTTTAAACACTCTCAACCTTTAGAGAGTGAGGCTCAAAGAGGGCAGGGAGAGGCAACGTGAATGTGAAATGGGGGACCAAAAAAAAGTAGTGACAACATTTTATTTCTAAACTTTTATCTGTTATCCAAGTAAGAATGAAAGCTTCAAGGACAATTTCTTCAGCCTGCAAGAAATTGTAGCCATGATAGGGAGGAAAAACATTGTCTCAGGCAAAATTTGCCACCTATCAGTTCAAAGTGTATGTCCAAGGCAGATCAGGATGTTGCATATAAGTCCTTCTGTCCTGACTCACAGAATCACAGAACATTAGGGATTGGAAGGGACCTCGAAAGATCATCTAGTCCAATCCCCCTGCCACAGCAGGACCACCTAGACCAAGTCACACAGGAACATGTCCAGGCAGGTTTTAAATATTTCCAGAGAAGGAGATTCCAAAACCCACCTTGAACAGCCCCTTCCAGTGCTCTGTAACCCTCACTGGGAAGAAGTTCCTTCTCATATTGATGTGGAACCTCATCTATTCTGACCCAAATAAAGCCTCATGAAGCTGATGACAGAAAGGTGAACATCTCCAGGAATCACAGATGGAGATGTTCCTGTGCAGCTTGATCTAGGTGGTCCTGCTGTGGCAGGGAGATTGGACTAGATGATCTTTCAGTCCTTAATGTTCTGTGATTCTGGGCCTTCCTTTCCTAAGCAATAACGGTTTTGTTCACACATAGTTGGCACTTCTGAAAGGAAGAATAATTCTGGCAACCAGATCTATTTTCCTTAACAGATGTTTCAAAATATGGTAATGAGGTGTGGGTTTCCCAAGATGTCAGCTGGAATTCACTAACCAGGAAACAGAACAAAATGCATCTGTTGTAATCCATCTTCTCCCTTTAAACCTTTAAAGACTACATTAGATTTTATATTAATTTTAAGAAACACTGCTTGTGATAAATTATGTAATAGTACATAAACCTCTGCTAACACAATTTAGTCTCAGCCTTTCCTTCATTGATTCCTAACCATGCATGACAGACATCATGGCTATTTGAAGGAACTCTGAGTGTCTCTGGCACCCAGAATTCTGCCATATCATAGAATCATAGCATCTACACCCACCCCAAAGGACAACAAATAAATACTAAAAATCAGAAGGAACATTTTCTGTGACACGGTCCATCAAACTCAAGACTCTGAAAAAATGCCACACAAAGAAAATTCATATTGAACTCAAATCTTAAGTAATTTCTTAAACACAGCTTTATCTTCACACTGATGAAAGCTGTACTAATGAAGGACCAGCTAGAATTACATGTCTATGCAGAGAAATGAGAGAGAATTACTCTCTTAATTAAAAGCTGAATCACATTTAAATTTTCCACTTACAGCCATTGCAAAGCATTTCTGTGCTGTATTTTTTTAAAATAACTCTCACATACATCTTGAAATAAAGCAGCAGACTCTCATGACAGCGTGCCACACTAGGTATTCGCATGCCCACAGAGTAAACAGCCGAGAAACACAGTGAAACCTTCAACTTCCAGCATTGCTTCATAGGAGGTTCCACATCAATCTGAGAAAGAACTTCTTCCCAGTGAGGGTGACAGAGCACTGGAACAGGCTGCTCTGTGGGGGTTGTGGAGTCTCCTTCTCTGGAGACGTTTAAAACCCACCTGGATGTGTTCCTGTGCGACTTGGTCTAGGTGATCCTGCTGTGGCAGGGGGGTTGGACCCGATGATTTTTCGAGGTCCCTTCCAATCCCTAATGTTCTGTGATTCTGTGAACTCATACCTCTGCTGGTTATTTGCTCAATTTCAGACACGACCGTTCAGGCATTTTCATTCTCTGGAGAAGCTTAAAACCCGCCTGGGTGTGTTCTTATGCAATTTGGTATAGCTGGTTCTGCTGTGGCAGGGGGACTGGACTAGATGGTCTTTCAAGGTCCTTCCAATCACTAATGTTCTGTGATTCTGTAAAGAAAAAATCATTGGTCTGAATTACATTTCCTGAAAGCTGCAGCTTCCCAGGCACTGGAAGACAGGTGAGGGTCAGATGCCAACCAGAAATGGGTTAATGCCTTTGAGACTGTGAGTGAATGAGGGAGGGAGTAGACAGAAGCTCGGCTACTCCAGAGGCCAAGCAGCCCTGCAGCTGGCAGAGATGTGTGTTCGGTGGTTGGAACAAAACAAGGTTTGAGTGGATCAGAAGATGGACAGCCTTCTCTCACCGCCAATTTTGCCTAAGTCCACCAAGAAAAATACATTTTTCTGCATGCCATGCCAAAACCAGTAAGATACGGGGTCTCCTGTGATCTCTGACTCAAGGGATGGAACAGACTAATACTACCCTTCCCCGTCGCATGGATGTGCACAACTAATCACCCAGCTAGTTGCCACATCCCTCACGTCATGCTTCATAACTCCAGTTACTGAGTTTTCACTACGTTACTACAAACAAGCCAATATCATCTAATCAGATCACTTGCTAGCTCTATGTACTTAATGAAAAGAAAAAGGGAAAAGACATGGGTTTTCTTGTGATCCTACATAAAAGAGAAACAAACTCATAAAGAGAGTTTTCTTAATTTGATGTATTCTGCAGGTGTATTTTCCTAAGCTGAAGCGACATGTATATCGATAGTAAATTTTAAAATCGAAGTTTTCAGATATGACAGAATTTGTTCACAGCTTATGGTTTCCCAGCACCTAATTAAGCACCCTCAATTCATCACTTGACTAATTCAACATCTTCAGCTTTTTATTGATTAAAAGGTCTCAGGAAATTTCTCCTTGCTCAGTCTGTTCTACAGTTTCCTGTTATGATTCCTGGTAGAGACGTTTCCCTGAGCACAGACTGATGAAAAGGAATCGTAAGAAAGGCACATTTTAAGGGATGCTGCTTCCTGCCATGAACAGTATAGCAGTAGGATTGTTTAGAAATGGAAAAGATAATCACAGAATCACAGAACATTAGGGATTGGAAGGTACCTCAAAAGATCATCTTCTAATTCCCCTGCCAGAGCAGGATCACCTAGACCAAGTCACACAGGAATATAATGTCAGGGCTTGAACTGAGAGGTCCATTCCAATCCCTAACGTCTTGCAGTTCTGTGACATTTGAGTTAGACCAGTGCAGCAGAGAAGCTGCAAGTCCTTATTAGGTTTTTCTGGTTGTGAGAACTGCCTGTCAACTGACTGAACAGCAGCTGCTGTTGTTGCAGTCCACAAGAGCTTTCATTGTCCCTTCCAAACCCAGCTCTCTCCCAGGTCCATGAGCATGGCACCAGTCAGGATATACAAATCACTATCCTGAACAAAACTGTCCCAATTCACAGAATCAGAGGACATTAGGGATTGGAAGGTACCTCAAAAGATCACCTAGTCCAACCCCCCTGCCAGAGCAGGATCACTTAAATCAATTCCACAGGATACTCTGAAGAACTCTCATTGATGTAGTTATAGTCTTGATTTTTCCATCATACTCAAGCCATGAGAACAATACGGATTCAATGGAGATGAAAGGAAAGTAATCCTGTGGGGTAAAGTGCCATTGGTTCTTCTGTCTGACACAGGAATAGCCAACGAGCTGAATGCATGACTTTCATTCATGTCTTTGAAAGACACACCAACACAAACACACACAGATTGGCTATAAAAGCCTTATTCTGTAATCATAACTCAGTTTCCAGACTATAACAATTTGCAGCCTTCACTGGATTTTCTTTTCTTTGATGTGTAAATATGTCGACTGAAATATGAGAATAGATTCCATTCTGAATGCATGATTCAGCAGAGAAGTCAGTGGTGACAATGCTCTCAGCAAGAAGCCAGCCCCCTGATTACACTGTGAATGCATCTGTCATCTTGACATCCAGCTTTACTTAATCACTTGTATAGTGTCTCTATGGGACGGTCCAGAAATACCTCATTTCATCCAAACTGACATTTTACCAGAGTGAGCCTGTGTTATCATTATATGAGAAATACGATCCAAGGACAGCATCAGGAGCATTTCTTTGCATATGAAGATACTCATGGTATATCACACACACAGAATCATTCAGGTTGGAAAAGACCCTTGGGATCATTGAGTCCAACCATCAACCCTACTCTACAAGTTCACCCTAAACCAGATCCCCCAACACTACAGCCAAGCAACATTTCATTGCATCTCACAACCCGTGGTAATTCAAGTAATCAGCGGTCTGGTCTCACCACCTTAAGATATTTAAGTCTAGAGTAAGAGCAGCCATACTCAACCTGTAGCCAAATGGTTGTGTTTTGCTTCAAACTGACTGGTAAGCAGAATTCTGTTCAGTAGCCACCCATACTTTTGAGATCAAAGCCAAACCACACAATTATAATGGAAAGAAGAGCTACCCACAATATCTTACTTCAGAAACACTAAGGCATTGCCTGAACCTGGACACAAAGATGCAAATAACATTGTGAGCAAGGGAAGCATCACCATTAAAGCACAGCCAAGTTTCAAAATTCTCTCATCTGAAATGCACATGAATTTTCATGGGAATAGGCATGGCAGGGAGGATGGTATCAACGTTTTAGCTGGCTTATCTCTAGTAGAATACTAAGACCTGGCAAAAACTAAGACCCGGTGATCTCTTTGAATACACAGTTAGAATTCCCCACAAATGTAACTGAAATCTGAGAACTGATTAAGAATTAACTTTATGCTTTCCCACAATAATATATTTTAATATATTTGCAAACTGTTTTTGCTTGCAAACATGAGTGTAAGGCTTATGAGTAGGAAAAAATAAACCACAGATTTAGAAATAAGCCAGGTTGTCCTGTGTTTAATTCTTCTAGTTCACAGATTCACAGAACATTAGGGATTGGAAGACACCTTGAAAGATCATCCAGTACAATACCTCTGCCAGAGCAGGACCACCTAGACCAAGTCACGCAAAAACATATCCAGGCAGGTTTTAAATGTCCCCAGAGAAGGAGACTCCACAACCTCCCTGGGCAGCCCCTTCCAGTGGTCTGTCACCCTTACTGGGAAAAAGTTCCTTCTCATATTGCTGTGGAACCTCCTATGTTCCAGCTGACACCCATTGCCCTTCACACTCAGTTTTGTTATCTTGGTTTTATTTTGCTGAGAATTAAAAAAAGAGAGAGACAGTAAGGCTGTGGCTGCTATAAAACCACTGGGTGGCCATTCACTCCCAGCCGATGAAGCACTACACCACACACAGCACATGCTGTCTTTTACTGCATAGGGGTATCAGAAGGGACATGGTAGGGAACCTGAATTATTGTGGGAGTGAACAAGATTTTAACAGTTAAATGTTTGATTAATTGTTCCAAATGGATCAGATTCTGATGCCTAGATTCATCACAGTGAAGCAGGCAAGATAACTCCCTGAATCAGCAGCTTTTCCCTCTTCCTTGTATATGTACAGACACACATAGCATCTTCCAGCTTCAGCTTCTATGTGAGCAACAAGCTTCAGCTCCATTATTCTGCTTGAAGACTTCTAAATGATTTCCAATCAAACAGAAAAGCAGCATCAGTTACAAATACTCAGCTATTCGTGATAAGGGATAAGTGTGCTCTAGTGATAAGGACCAGCGAGAGATGAAGAAAGAGACGGAAAACAAATTGGCATTCCCACACCTCTTCTGTGTTTGTATTTCAGTACCTTCAAAATTAATTTTAAATTAAAATGTCCCAGTCACATCACAAGGGAGTTTTGGCTCGGTATTGTGGCTGGGAAACTGAAACACATAAACACAACAAGAGCCACGCAAATGTGTGTGTCAGTACAGAACGGTTACGTGAAGCTGTTTTTGTCACTTATTTGTTTTATTATTTATGAGGCCATCTGCAGCCAGTCAGTTCACCTAAGTGCGGTCACAGCTGAAAGCCCTTTTTTTGTTGCTGCTGTTTCTGACATGGAACTTGCCTCTTAAAAATACATGATATGAAATGCACTGCTCGCTCACAGTCGCCCCCACTTTTCCTCGGCAGCGGTATGATTGCTTGATGTTAATGCCATCAAGGTCTATAGGATGTTGCTTGTTACTTTCCTTATAAAAAGCATCTTGTGTACAGGCAGTTCATACTGATGGGCTGACAAACAAGACTATCATACTTAGGATCATTTTGCTCAGCTGCTGCAATTTTTCTGGGCCTTTCTTCATTTAAATACTTTTCAATAGCAGAAAATTCTGATGAATAAAAATATCTGAGAAACATATACGAGAAACATACTGAAGCCTAGTGAGAGCACATCTTTCTCAGTCAAGATCTAAGTCAGTCTCCCCCACTTTAGTCCCAAATATTCAACACATGCTCAGCAATGCAATGTCTCTGTGCCCCACATCTCACTAGGTCAAGCTCAGGGGTTCAGTTTGCACACACAAAAGCTGACATTCCTCAAAGCACAGAAGGATTCTTGAGTATCTATTTCCATCAACTTTGTGAGAAACTACTCTTTGAAACACTTTGGAAGGATGACAACTGTGGCACCATGATAGCCACTGCAGGTAGATGATAAATGTTCTAAAGATGCCACATCTGGACTGTAGGTGTTTGTGATTATCTCCAAGTTGCATTTACAAACATCAACCTGCAGCTCAAGATCTAATTTTTGTCATCAACTCCAAACTGGACAATAACTACTAGCCAAACACAAGCTGGCTAATCACAAACTTGGAAACCTTAAACGGGACTTTGGACCTCCAAAGTGCAGCAAGAACATATTTTCACCATTTACTCTATAGTCTCAAAGACTATTCCAATTTCTTCTACTGGTTTCTTCCAAGAACTATAGGTTAAATTGAAATGAACAGCTACATGCCTTGCAGTCAAACTACCAGAATTAAAAGCACTGTATCACAACACAAGGATCAAAGTTTGGACATGAGGGCTGAAGAAGGCACAGTTTGGGTGTGAGGGTTGAAGGCGGCACACTGTGAGGCTGTAATCATACAAATAGATGGATGGCATTATGCAAAATTTTGTTCCTGAATGGTGTTTCCAATGGTTAAGCAGATATGGTGAATTAAAGAAAAAAATAGCCTAATCCTTTATCTACATAAGTGCCAAGTAATCCTTTATCTACGTAAGTGCCAAGTACTTCCTGGTGTAAGTACTATAGCCATTTTCTGAAGAGCTGCTGCATTTGCACAGTCTCTAGAGGAGATCCCATCCCTGCCAGGGGCATTTCCCTAAGATCGGACATAAAAATTTTAAGGGTCAATAACCTGATATGCCAGCATGGGTAAGGCTTTCCATACAGATTTTTCTTGGTAGTCTTTTTTTCCCCAATTTGTTTTTTCTACAAGGCTTCTTGAACACTCCAGTAAGTAGCATTGTTTTGTCTTTCCCTAATGTCGTACGGCTGAAATTTCAGGCTGGACATGGGCAGATTTAGAGAGCAGTGTTACTCTCTAAAACACTGTTTTGTTCTAAGGACTATGACAACAAGTGAGTTATCAGAACACATGATGACATTCCTCTCCTAAAACTTCTAGATGTGTTTACAAAATCTAAGGCTGAAGATCTAATGCAAAAATGTCAGCTCTAATTTAGTTCAGTATCTGAAAAGTTATTTCATCTTTTCTTAGATGTTCTGTAGCTAAACTGCATTCAGACAGGCTTTGCTAGTGCTAAGTGAAGTTCACCTTGTCAATACAAATGATAGTCATTTAGCATTTGAACTATTAATCACAAACAATGAAGTAGAACATTCTGCTTGAATTACTAGACAAGCAACTCCAGGGATCTATTTGCAGTAAATGTGCTCAGAAACACTTGTTCCAAAACAGAGACACTTTGCCGGGTGCAAGCGTCAGTTGCTGTCACCCCATGGCGAGCGGCCCCTACTGAGTGGAGGCCAGAACTACACCCAATTGCCTTCTGTAAATAGTTGCTCCTTTACACCATCTCCCTAAGTTTCCCTTTTCTTTGTTGTGAAGGTTTTTCTGTTGTTGTTGTTCTTTTTTTAAAATTTATATTTCATTTTCAATATATTTTAAAATTTATTCCAGTGTTAAAATTTGTTTATACTGCCTTCCTGTGGGAGGGAAATCTAACACTCTGTTCTGGAGAGTTCTGCCTTTAATCCTCAAACCAGCACACACACTCATCATCGTACTGCAACCTTGACAGAAATTAAAGACAGAGGTTAGTCAATGATTTGAAAAAACACCATCAGCATGGGTGGGGCTTGCTTCTTATAATCTTCATATCATCTTTCATATCTGTGAAAAATCTGCATCACCCTTCACAGCTCGTTTGTGATTTGCACCTTGCAAATGCCTCTGCTAGAATGACTGTGAGTTACAAAAGCGAACAGCTGTCTTCCAGCAGCTGAAGACTCAACATACTGATGGGATAACCAGTATAGGTTGGGGACCGACCAGCTGAAGAGCAGTGTAGCACAAAGGGACCTGGGGGTCCTGGTGGACAGCAGGATGGCCAGGAGTTGGCAGTGTGCCCTTGTGGTCATAAAGGCAAATGGCATCCTGGGGTAGATTAGAAGAGGGGTGATTAGCTGATCAAGAGAGGTTCTCCTCCCCCTTGACTGCCCTGGTGAGACCACATCTGGAATATTGTGTCCAGTTCTGGGCCCCTCAGTTCAAGAAGGACACAGAGCTGCTGGAGAGAGTTCGGTGAAGAGCCACAAAGATTATGAAGGGAGTGGAACATCTGCCTGATGAGGAAATGCTGAGGGAGCTGGGTCTCTTTAGCTTGAAGAAAAGGAGGCTGAGGGGTGACCTCATTAATGTTGATCAATATGTGAAGGGTGAGTGTCAGGAGGATAGAGCCAGGCTCTGTTCAGTGATATCCAATGATAGGACAAGGAGCAATGGTTGTAAGCGGGAACATAGAAGGTTCCACATCAACCTGAGAAGGAACTTCTTCCCATTGAGGGTGACAGAGGACTGGAAAGGGCTGCCCAGGGAGGCTGTGGAGTCTCCTTATCTGGAAATGTTTAAAACCCACCTGGATATGTTCCTGTGTGACTTGGTCTAGGTGGTCCTTCTGTGTCAGGGGGATTGGACTAGATGATCTTTCGAGGTCCCTTCCAATCTCTAACATTCTGTGATCTGTGATTCTGTTATGACCTAGGTCAATTTGTTGCTTCCACACAGTGTTTGTTAGATACCAAACACACATGGATAGATAACATTTATAAGTCAGCCAATTTCTCTTTCCCAGCAGTCTTGCTTCTCTCTCCTTATCTCTCTTTAATATCTATTCTGCAGTCAGGCAGTTTGCAATACTTTAGTACGGAACGAATTCAACTGGCCCTCTTTTTCAATTAGCAGTTGATGCTGTAAAATACACTAGTCAAAAAATTTTTGGCCTTGTTATCTTGCAGCCTTCTACTCTAAAAACACCTCTCCCTCTACAATTTCTACCTGCACTTCAAGTGATAACTTTTCTTCATTACCAGGCAAACAAAGTTAGGCATTAATCCCCACGGAAGGACCATAAAATTGGTTTTGGCCTGCCTTTAAACTTCCTTGCTATTTACCTCAGCTAAATCCACGGACCAATTTCCAGCTTTGCTTCCTGAACTCATCTATTAATGATATGTCAAAATCTAAAGCTCCGTGAAGAAAAGAGGTTGCCATGGGATACTGAGCACTTAGGAGCAAAGTGTAGAAAGATGTATCCTGCTAAGAAAGGCTCCAAAGACCTTGCTGTGTCAGCCAGTATTTCTTTTTATATCTTTAGATGAAACAAAATCACCGTTCTGGGAGTAACCGGGCATCTGTCAACCCTGACTGCTGCCTTGGACTGACCATGTCAACAGGCCTAGAGGAATCCATTAATGGAAAAGAAACATCTCTGTTCTGCAGAAGCACCAACTTGGTTGCCTGGTATTGGTGCTGCTCTCCTGCAACATACATAGAAAGAGGATTTTTTTCCTCATCGGTACCTGTCTGTAGTCGTCCTCTTTTCCCCTAGCTTTGCATATCCATACCCATATGCAAAGAAATTTTGTTCTACAGATGATGCTTAGGAGGGAGGAAAGAAGAATAAAGTGTGAATACATTAGGTGGGGTTAGCTAGCCAGATGGACACAATTTCTTCAGAGGCAAAGCTGACTTTTCACAGAATCATTAAGGTTGGAAGAGACATCTAAGGTCATCAAGTCTAACCATCAGCCCAGTCTGACCCTGCCCACTAAACCACATCTCAAGCACCATATCTACATGTTTTTTTACACCCCAGGGATCGTGCCTCCACCCCCTACCCTGGGCTGTCTGTTCCAACTCCTGACCACTCAGTCAAGGAAGAAATCTCTCCCAATGTCTAATCTAAAAGTCCCCTGGCCATTTCTTCGCTAGGGACTTCCAAGAGATCAATCCCCACCATCCTACAACTGCTTTTCAGGCAGTTGTAAGGAGCAATCAGGTCTACCCTTAGCGTTGTTTTCTCCAGACTAAACAACTCCAGTTCCCTCAGCCACTCCTCATCAGACCTGTCCTCCAGGTCCCTCACCAGCCTTTTTTGCTCTTCTTTGGACCCCGTCCAGCACCTCAGTTGCCTTCTTGTATTGAAGTGCTCAGATGAGGCTGCACCAGTGCCAAGTAGAGACTCTAGTCCTGCTGGTCTGTCTATTTGTGATGCAGTCCAGGATGTCATTTGCTGCCTTGGCCACCCAAGCACACTGCTGGCTCATGCACAGCTGCCGTCCATCAACACCCCCATGTCCTTTGTGGAAGAGAAGGGCTAAAACCTAGAAGATGGGACTGCTGATGGATAATTTCCACGAGAGAGCACAGCTTGTGCCAGAAGTGTGTGCTAGGTGAGAAAAGCAGAAGTCTGAATTGCTTGAAGGACTAAAAAGAAAAGGCAATTGTGACAAATTCCTTGTATGCTTTTATATTCCCACAGTAAAAAAACCACACCGAAATCTTCAAAGTTTCACATTTTCTGTACCTAAGTCACTCCCCTAGAGCTATAGTGCACACACATTGTGGCTTCTGACATAATCTTTAACAGCAGAAATTTCTAAAAGAGAAGAAAAGCTAATTTTGAGTAAAAATGTTCACCTTTTTTTAACATCTTGTAGCAAATTTACTCTTTGTGGTGGTAGCTGTACATGTCTCAGTGCAAATGTTGTGCATAGTAATGTAATTGTTTCTGAAAGACACCTAAGAATACAATAGCCACAATTACAATATCCAGTAAATGCCATTATTCATTTACATGGGTCATTGGCTTCTAATTAATTTCTTTGAAGGAAAATATTGACATTTTTCAAAGAATCACAGGATCACTCTGGTTGGAACAGACCCCTGGGATCATAAAGTCCAAATATCTACCCTACTTTACACCTAAACCATGTCCTCTGGATCAGCAAAGATGTTCACTTGAAATGTAGGTGACCTCATCAGTGTTGATAAATATGTGAAGGGTGGGTGTCAGGAGGATGGAGGCAGGCTCTGCTCAGTGTCACCTAATGACAGGAAAGGGGCAATGGGAGTAAGCTGGAACATAGGAGGTTCCACATCAATATGAGAAGGAGCTTCTTCCCAGTGAGAGTAGCAGAGCACTGGAAGGGGCTGCCCAGGGAGTTTGTGGAGTCTCCTTCTCTGCAGACATTTAAAACTCACCTGAATACGTTCCTGTGTGACTTGATCTAGATGATCTTGCTGTGCAGGGGGATTGGACTAGATGATCTTCCGAGGTCCTTTCCAATCCCTAATGTTCTGTGATAAGTGATATTTATGATTTTCATGCACAGCAGTCTAGAGATACAGCATCTACAGCTATCTAAACACACAACTGACACACAGGCTCTAGTCTTCATTTGCAGTCATTTGTATGGATAGAAGTGAGGTAAAATGATGCACAGTGAGCAGTGTGGTCTCCAAGAGCAAGTGTAGTCTGCTTCACCTGACTGTGACTGGTGGAGGTAAGGAAAATTCCCCACTCGTAACAGTTTCCAGTTGAAGACCATGCTATTCTGTCAGCAGAACCAGTTTTATACTGCAAGCAATCAATGCTAAAAAGAAAACAAGAAATTAAAAATGGATTTTAGCTGTTCAGGACAGCTGTTACAGCAGAACAAGGGACATGATATTATTTACCTCCAGCACAAGAAACAAGAAAGATCCCATTGAATACACCTATAGAGCAATGCCTTACGTTTTGTGTTCCTGTTTCTAAAAAGCTTGTTTCATAAAAAATACAGGGAATTCACAGAAAAGAATGAGAAATTGTTGAAAAACAGGACATTGGCATTTACAGGTAAAGAACAAAAGATTAATGCCTGGTTAAACTAAGGCTGTGCTGAAAGGGCTTGTGAACATGGGCTTGAAGTACTGGAATGTCATAATCAGTTAACTAACTGCGACTAGCACCCAGTTCTCACTCTATAGTTTTGAAAACTTCACCCTCCCTCCTTTGAGTGGAGAAACAGTGACACTGTGGATTCAGACTGCACTGATGGCCCAGATAAGCTGCACAGTTAACTGCAGCTGTAGACCAGCACGTTAATACTCAGTGGTAAAAATATCATCTGGAAATCTACCATTCACTTGGGTAGTAGCTGCCAACTAATGCAGACAACTAGTTTTCCTAGGCTTCTTCCACTGCAATATGCAGCACTTAGCTCCTTCCTATTGCTCTCACATTAGCAAAAGTAAGTCTAAAATTCAACATATTCAGGCACATTTCTGGTTCTCTGCTGCTTCCACCTAATAGGGCTGCTAGCTATGGGATTTAACTCCCCTAACAACAGAGAGCTGTAGTGTTGAAAAAGGCTTCAACTCACTTGCAGAGCACTGAGACCAAAGAGCAGCAGAGAGCTATCTAGATTACCATTAAATTACCCAGTTGCAGACATCTTCAATTAGAAGCAGCCCTTTCAACTGGAGAATGACCCCTGGAAATACTAACCCCACCCTTTGAGCCTACACTGAAAGAGAGATCATTATTTAATGCAACCTGTGTTGAACACAGGAAATTCAGAGCAGCTGCAGCTTTAATTCCTGGGTGTAGAGTTGTAGGGTTGGGGTCAGTTTGCCAGCACACAATACATTCAGGCTTGACCTTTCATGGATATGGGGGATCACTGCCGTTTTGCATTTAAATAAGTAATCCATGATGACCATTAAACCTACTTAAAATCCCAGCTTTAAACAATTATTGAACCTTCAAAATAGTTGGTTTTGTACCCCAACTCAAAGATGACCTCAAATTGCCTGTGATAAAGCTAAAATCACTTTGACGTTTGCCTCCACTCTCACAGGAGAGCAGCATCATTGCCATCTTGACGTGTTTAATGCAGCGTCAGCACGTGCGTTCTTTTCAGTGAAGACAGAGCCTGAGGTTGCTGTTTCTCTTTTCTCTGTGTTGGAGCATGGATGTCCTTTGAACTTTCTGAAGTCGGCAGAATTCCTTGGGTATTATAATGTTTATTTTAGAAAAGATCCATTGTTCTGGAGACCAAGACCATTTCTGAGGCTATTTTGAGACTGCTCTTTCAAACTGTTTATTGTTCTAACCTTCAGTTTTAGGAACATGAGAGAAAAAGTGATTAAAGAGCCAGTTCCCCCACAGAGACACTGTTTTTATTCATTTTTGATGCCCTATTTGGCTATTTATTGCCCTTATTGTTCCTTTTGATGGTTGCTAGGGAGAAGGAGATTAAAACGCTGTGTGCAGCACAGCTCATTCTAGGGTATAATTTTTTATAGTATTTAAAATAATATATGCTAGATAATAGATAAAAATTACTGCGTAGAGCTTAAAGGGGGATATTACTGTGCCATTTTTAGTTCTATTTTCTCCTACTCTTCACAAAACCCTATTTCCTAAGGGAAGCATGAGAAGAAGACAGGTGTGATAAATACAAACACATTTCCTCAGTGAACACAAGAGGAAAAATACAACCCCCAGAACAACCGATTATTTTCCTCCATGGAACAAATACAAAGTTCCTCTCTAGACAGGACTAATTAATTATCATTTTTTACTGAAGCACATGCTGCCGTGCACTAGCTGGTGCAGATGATACAAATCTAGGAATAAAAGTTACTCCCTAATACGGTTGCATCAGGGACACACCTACAGAACACAAGCATACATCCCATACTAGGTGACCAGCTACACTGGGCAGGTCAGAACCCAGTGTCTCTCTTGCAAAAAGCAGAATCTCATTCTGCATTCATGTGCTGCTCTGGGTCTCTAGTTTCTTCTAGAGACTCTTGACTTCTTTTGTCCTTCCAAACATGATCAGCAGTGAAGTAAAAGATTCTGGTTATACCGCATGAGGCATCAATTTCACTGATGAACCTCATTCTGCGAAACTGAAACAGATGGCTGTACACAGGAGATGGACTTCCATGTGAGCACTGCTAGTCTGGAGAAGAGGGGATGATTTGCTCCCTTCTGAGCCTGTCTGGACCGTAGGGAGGACACTCTGGTGGAGTACTATCCTGTGTGGAACTGCGGTGCAGCCAAACCCAGGGCTGCAGGGATGGCTGTGCCATCCATAATACACAATTTAGCTTGTGTTATTTTTCAGCTTAACTAGAAGGACAGGCAGCACCATTTATCAAGTAGAAAGAAAAAACTCTTTCAAGATAAATGACAGATTATTAAAGCCCCTAAAACTTGGGAATGAATAAAGACTTGTGAATGAGTTTAGACAAAGAATCACAGAATCACAGGACATTAGGGATTGGAAGGGACCTTGAAAGATCATCTAGTCCAATCCCCCTGCCACAGCAGGACTACCCAGACCAAGTCTCACAGGAACACATCCAGCATTTACATCCTTTTAGAAGCAATATCTGAAATTGAGTAGCTGACTCCTGTAGCTGACACCTGTCAGGAAGAATTCAGAGAGGAATTTCTCTGCTGTATTAAAGAGAAAACATGCCTGTGGTCACAGCCTCTTACTTCCTTGGGCTCAGCTGGCTGCCTTTGGGCATATGCCTTTGTGTGGTCCCGTGAGAGGAAGAATTTGGAAAGAGTGAGGTTTGATTCCCAGCCCCACCAAAAGGTTGTGTGCGAGCCCTAGAGCATCTCATTTCATCTACACAGTTCACTTCATGCAAAAAGGAATGTAGTAACTCTCACCTAGTCTGCCATAAAATATAAAAATCAAAGTATTCATGTACCTGCATCACTCCAATGTCACACTGATCTGCATCACAGAGAAACCTCCCTAAATATTTGCTGTGAACAACAGATTGTCAGATCAAAGTGTTTGGCTGTCTCTCATGCACTTTCCACCATTCTCTCACACAGGTGACAGTGTGTCTCAGTTGTATGACAGAGCTTGTAAAAGATTGACATTAGCTGCCAGGTCATTGATTTTAAAAAAACCAAATAAAAGTGTGGAAGTCTGACGGACACAACTGGAAAGAGCTCGGAAAAGCTCCCACTCAGATTTCTCAAGTGAGCCTGTGGTTGTGACACAGCCTGTGAGGGCTGCCTCGAACATCTTCTGATTACTGGGAATTTGAAGTCTAGCTGCCCAGAGTGGTGGAGTTGCAAACCACAGCAAGTCCCAGAAAAGCTGGTTTACTAATACAAACTTGGTTTGCCAACATCTGTCAACATGAACAAGTGAACTTGGAAGCTACAGCTCTGTTTAAAAAAGTGCTTATGAGATCCAGTGGCAATGGATGCGAGAGACACTCATGTGAAACACTAACTCAGCTACTTCATATTCATCCTCCTATCAGTTAGAACCCTCAGGTCCCTCTCTGCCGGATGGCTCTCCAGCCACACCTCCTCAAGCCTGTAGCATTGCAGGGGGTGGTTGTGGCCCAAGGGCAGGACCTGGCACTTGGCCTTACTGAAGATCATTGTTTCAGTTTTATAAGTGCAAATACTACACTCTTAAAAAATAAATAGAAAACCCAATGAGAAGAATAATTCTGCAGCGGTCAGCTGACAGAAAAGCTGGGAATATGACTGACTACACAGTTCCAGGAGAGAAGGAACTTGGGATAAAAAAAAGAAAGTAAAGCTAGAGAGACAGTAGTCACTGTCAGTACTATACCCTTGTGAGACCTCACCTGGAGACCTGCATCCAATTCTGGAGTCTCCAGTACAAGAAGGACATGGAACTGTTGGATTGAGTCTAGAGGAGACCACAGGGATGATCTGATGCTGGAGCACCTCTGCTGTGAGGACAGGCTGGGGCAGTAGGCGCTGTTCTGCCTGGAGAAGGCTTCAGGGGACTTTATAGCAGCCTTTCAGTACTTCATGGGGCTACAAGAAATTTGGAGAGGGACTTTTTACAAAGGAGTCCAGTGATAGAACAAGGTGGATGGGTTCAAGCTACAAGAAAGGAAATGTAGATGAGATCTTGAGAAGAAATTCCTCTCTGTGAGGTGCTGAGGCCCTGGAACAGCTTGCCCAGGGAGGTTGGGACTGCTCCATCCCTGGAAGCTTGCACAGCTCAGGGCAACTGAATCTGGTGAGAGGTGTCTCTGCCTGTGGAAAAGGGTTTGGAACTAGATGATGTCTGAAGTCCCATCTACTCTAAACAATTCTGTGGCAGGGGCATTGGACTAGATGATCTTTAGAGGTCCCTTCCAATCCCTAATGATTCTATGATTCTATGACTCTACCTTGGAGGAGCCAGGGGAACTGAGCTGACATTGTAGGGAATTAAACACAATCTAGAAGTGGAACTAAGGAATCAAGAGGATGGTATAAAGGTGTGGTTTAATAAAAGATTTGTAAGGAAAAGAAAGAACATAACTGGTGAACTAGATTTGCAAATCACCTATCAAGGGAAAAAATAAAAATATTAGCATTTAAGGAGATAGGGACAGCTACAGAAAATTACTCTGAAAGTCATTTAGGAAAACTAAAAGAACTTTCCTGGTGGTGTGAGATGAAAATGTCACCACAGAGCAATAGCACCTTCAATAAGCACATGCCCAGGGTGAAGAGTAGTGATCGTGCCAGCGACACCATTTCCAGATGAACCATTTTGGTGGGCAGGTATTTCCCCAAGCTGGGGGAAAACCAAAGTGTTTGTGCAGCACTGTAGGCAGTTTGTGTGTTGCTGCTGTTCACTGGGGAAGGAGTTATGGAAATACTTGCGGCTAGTCTCGCCACACAGAAGGAATTATAGATACAACTGCTGCAGTTCTGCTCACAGAAATGGCACCAAGACTTTTTGTTGAACTCAAAGTATGAGATGAACTGTTTGATGTCAGGTGCATTCAGGTAATACCTGTGTTTTTTAGGAAATGCTTAACTATCAAGTGATACCTTACTGTATGACTCAACTCTTCCACAAGTGCATTTCCCTCAGCTTTATGATTTGGCAAATGTATTCCAGCTTCAAGGAGAGTAATATAATCCTCCTGAAATGTTAATTTAGAAGAAAATAAAGCAGTTTAAAAACTATAGCCTTAAGTACATTAATGTTTATAAATATCTGAAGGGTGGGTGTCAGGAGGATGGAGCCAGGCTCTGCTCAGTGTCATCTAATGATAAGACAAGGGGCAATGTGTGTGAGCTGGAACACAGGAGGTTCAACATCAGTCTGAGAAGGAACTTCTTCTGAGTGAGGGTGACAGAGCACTGGAAGGAGCTGCCCAGGTGGGTTGTGGAGTCTCCTTCTCTGGAGACGTTTAAAACCCACCCGGATAAGTTCCTGCACAACTTAGTATAGGTGATCCTGCTGTGGCAGGGAGATTGGACTAGATGATCTTTCAAGGTCCCTTCCTATCCCTAATGTTTTGTGATTCTGTGAAGTAGGTTGGTACAGCAGCCTTCTTCTAAAGGTGAAACTAACTAATCTACACATCTTCTGCCCCAGATACTTATCACAACTTTGTTTGATCCTGATGTAAGTTTGATCAATATTTCTCAAAGCTTGTCTCTAGTGAGGTTTTACTCAGGTACTCAGCACATCAGCTTGTCCAAAATCCAAAACTGAAGTGCATGATGTCTACATGAAACTGGACCAATTTTCTTTTAACAGATAGGCACATTGTAATTTTCAAAGGAAAATAATCAAGTCACAGCAAGAGCAAGGCAAAGACAATTCTAAGCCTCTCATTTCAAAAAAGAGATTGAGGGACTGGAGCAGGTCCAGAGGAGCAATAAGGCTGAGGAAGGGACTGGAGAGAAAGTCTAATCAAGAGAGGCTGAGGGAGCTAGGAGGGTTTAACCTGGAGAAGACTCAGGGGGGCCTTCTCCCTCTCTACAACTACCTGAAGGGAGACTGTAGTGAGATGGGGGTCAGGCTGTTTTCCCAACCAAGTAGTGCCAGGATGAGAGGGCAGGGCCTGAAGCTGCCAGAGGAGGTTTAAGTTGGATGTTAGGAAGCCCCTCCTCACGGAAAGGGTGATCAGACACCTGAACGGACTGCCCAGGGCAGTGGTGGAGTCCCCAACCTCAGAGGTGTTGAAGGACAGCCTGGCTGTAGCCCTTAGTGCCCTGTTCTGGCCGCTGTGGTGATGTTGGGTCCTGGTCTGGGCTGGATGAGTTCAGAGGGCTTTTCCACCTTCTATGATTCAGTAAAGGTTTCCACTATCTACTTTCAACAGAGGACTGTTGTATATAGCCTATGTAAAGGTCAGGTCAGAAGACAAGGATAAAAATGTTGATACAGGCAGAAATATGCTCTTTAGGGAAAGAAGTGAAGATATCTCCTTCATTGTTTTGTTCTAAGGAACTTTGTAAACAACATATTTTTGTGTGAATTCATTTTTTCCTCTGCAGCCTGCCAAATGCTTTTCCTAATATTTAACATCAGAATGAGTGTAGATGAATTGCAGGCTACCCTGTCTGTTCTTCCACAGGATTTATAACTGTTGTCAGCTAAATAAAACACCTGTATAATACACCTTGTACTGGAACATTTGAGGTTTCCAGCACTCAATCTCCACTTCAGCTCTGATCTGAAGGGAGTGGAGACCTTCAGGCTGACACCAAAGAGAGCAGAGAAAGGTGATGCTTCTGAAATTAAAGGAGGGATGATTTCGGTGTCTAATCTGATGAGCTCCCAAGAAATCCCTTTATGTTGATACCAACACAAAAGGCATCCCAACAGGAGTCACTCTGCATTTTCGCACCACAGTTCACCCTGCACACAGGCACAGAGTCCTGTGCTTGGCACTTTCTTTCCCAGGCTCAGAAGCAGGCTGTACATACTAATATCATTGCTGACTTAACTCCAGCTGGACTAGCTGCACACAGCCAGTCTCAGGCTGCTTTTGTAACGAATTTCAGCTGATACCACACTTAGCTTAATCACACAAACTGAAATGAAGGCTAGAGATCAAAACAGGAAAGCTATGCCAACGGTTTATGGCACAAAAAAAGGCAGTGTCCCTGCATGACTGGCAGTGAAGGAGAGGAGGTCGGTGCAGATGACACGAGGAGTACAGCGAAAATAGCCAGAGATAGGCAAATGCTTCAAAGTCCTGCTGACAACTGGCCTAAGCTGCAGTTTAAGATTCTGAACAATACAAATAACTGTATTTAGACTCCAGTAACTTGTTAAAAACCCAGTCCAATGCATTTCAGTTGATAGCTATGATAAGTTGAGAAGTGAATTTAAATTACTCCTTGCATTAGATGAACCGCTAATAATGAAAATGCAGCCACTGGGGAACATATCCCTCCAAATGAGAGCTTTACAATCCTAACATTATGTTGCACGCATTATTAAAGAACAGTCTAACAGGCTGATTAGCCCTTTCTAATGGTGCCTATCCATTATTAATAAAGTAATCATACTTTTAAGGCCCGATTCTCAATTATTTCATTAGCTTAATGAAAAATTAAAACAAAGATGAAAAGCGAACCATTTAGCTTGCTTTACTAGCCCTGAAGAGAGGAATCATTTCTCCCACAGTGTTTTTCGTCACTGAGTTGTCTGGCAAGTGGAATAACCAGCCTTTATCTTTGAAGATTTTGGCTGGTGATGTAAGCCAATGGACCCACCAGATTTGTTCTGATCTTTGTGTATGAACTGGCTTCATCTAGAAAAGGAGGTGAAAGCTTCCCTTAAAACCCTACATCTTTTGGTTCAGGGCAAAAAGGTGCCGTCTTGAAATACAAGCTCAGTGATACCTGTCACAGAATTACAGTACGTTAAGGACTGGAAGGGACCTTGAAAGATCATCTAGTCCAATCCCCCTGCTAGAGCAGGGGCACCTAGACCAAGTCGCACAGGAACATATCTCCAGAGAAGGAGACTCCACAATGTCCCTGGGCAGCCCTTTCCAGTGCTCTGTCACCCCCACTGAGAAAAAGTTCCTTCTCATATTGTTGTGGAACCTTCTCTGTTCCAGCTCACACCCATTGCTCCTTGTCCTATCATCACAGAACATTAGGGATTGGAAAGGACCTTGAAATATCATCTAGTCCAATGACACTGAGAAGAGTCTGGCTCCATCCTCCTGACACCTAGTCTTCACATATTTATAAACATTTATGAGGTCACCTCTCAGTTTCCTTTCTCCAGTCCAAAAGTTACGTAGAGCTTGTTTCCAATGCTGATTATAAATCCGTGCTTCTCCGGTCTCCACCGTACAACATGCTGCCATGACCCAGACTTTCTAAATGATGCAGAGTGGCCAAGATATTGAAGTCACAGGAAAGGAGGGAAGGTTGGACTCTATTAGTGTTCTGCTAATGTGATTCATGTTGCTAATCCTTGACCTCAATCAGCTAATACAATATTTTCAGATTTGGAGTGCCAGGGTCCTTTCTGAATTCATCCATTCTGGTGCAGGAAATTAAATTTGGGCTTACAGTAAGCAAAAAACCTGAAAACTGATGAGGAGATGGAACAGCATATTACAGTATTATGCATTAAATCAGTATTTTATGTCTGACATACTGGGCTGGAAGAGAACATTCACACCCAGTAAATGAGATTATTAGTTTAACCAAGACCCCCTGATTTCCTTTTATTAAAGGAATAAGCTACAGTACATTCATAGTAATGTGTAGTCTTGCAGGTAAAGGAAGCAAAGCACAACAAACATTGATAATCTAGTGAAAGACAGAGATGCTCTGGTGTGCTTCTGAAGAATGTCGCTTTTGATTCCTTGCAGTAATTCTCTGAAATAAGAAATGTATTTGTCATTTCACTGTCTCAGAAGAGGCTGAATGAATTCCCCCTCTTTCCATTGTTATAGAAGAGCTCTAATCATAACTCTTGCATCATTGCATCGTTGGTGAACCAGGTTATGCCTCCTAATCTTCCCACTACAGGTGACAACTGCAGGTTTGTCATCAGATTTTTGCAAAGTAGAATCATTCTGAATATTCAAAGTCACTATTTCAGGATGAAAAAGCGGGCTTTGTTCATATGTTGCAAAGCAGAAAATTTTACAAATAATCTAACGAGGAGCCTGCTGTTACTGTCAGCAGTAGACACATAGAAAGTTGCATGAGAAAGCCAAACATAGTCCTCCTTGATTCTAGCAACTCAAGGACTTCCTGAAGATGCTACCACCTTCATTTTGGCAAACTTTAATGTTCTTTCACTGATTTCTCCAACCTGCATCCACGTCAATAAAGCACTAGCAAAACTGTAGATGAAACACAGGAAGCAAAACCTTTCATGCCTGGACTTGTCACTGGTCTATCAAATTCTTATCAGAAGTAGTAACTGCTTCCTGTGCTGGATCATCTATGGATGACAGGTATTCATAGAAACACTACTCTTCTTGTCTTTTTTCTTCTGGATTGGCTATGTATAGAATGAGGGAGAGCTGCATCCTTGCTGCAGTGGCACATGGCTCTAATGCCTATGACTACTCTTTACAGTTCAGATTTGGGAAGAAGAAAACAAAATACTTTCTGAAGTATCATATCACACCCTCTCCATAGGAAAATCTGCCCAGTTCCAGGGACATTCAGTGAAGTGACACATTAACAGGATCTCTCCCCAGTTCTTGTCAGTGCACTGTCAGGTACAGCAAGCACCTGAGCAGAACACATCAGAGAACCTCTCTAACACACCTCATACTATAAACCCCACACTGTTAGGGAACACTTTAAAAAAGAATCCACCATCTGTTTTTATGTGAAAAAGAAAGAACACCAAACGGCACACTTTACTCCCAACAGAGCAATTTCAAAAGTAGATGAGATGTGAGAGATGCACCTTGCCCATGCACGTGGCCCTTGCTTAGGCTCTGCTCATCCTTTGAAAGAAATCTGACCTAGCAAAGTTCAAAGCACTTGAGCACTGTGTTGGACATGTTCTGCAGCTCTTTGCTAGGCAGGAGGTGTACCCTGAAATAGAAATGCGGCGCATCCGTGAGCAGCTGTGAAGTGTTCTGCCTTTGAAAGCTGTTAGAAGCCTCAGATGAATTTGCCCAACTGCTTCCTCCCTATTTACAACCTCCTCTCATTTGCTCTACTTCTAATCTGAGTTGTTCGGAAATATTGCATCTGAAAATCTAGATGTCATAGGCAGATAAAGTCAAACTAATGTTTTAGAGCCTCGTGAGAACCTAAATACTTTCTCCTCACACCAAGTTCAGCTGGCAGAAGGAAAGAATAGAAGTCTAGCCACATCTTGAGTACTGTGTCCAGTTTTGGGCACCTCAATACAAGAGAGATGTGGAGGTGCTGGAGCAGGTGCAGAAGGCGGCAAATAAGCTGGTGAACAGCCTGGAGAATAAATCTTATAAGGGAAGACTGAAAGAGCTGGGGCTCTTTGGTTTGAAGAAAAGGAGGCTGAGAGGAGACCTCATCATTCTCTACAACTACCCGAAAGGATACGTAACTCCAGTAGATTCTGTCCTATGCAGTATGGCAGTGGGGAATCTTTATTAGTGGCATTTTTATGTACTGCCAGGAGTGAATCATAACTGCCTACGGATTCTGAAAGCTATTATTCAGTTGAAGATTACTTTTCTGTATTAAGATGGAGTAAAGAGGAAACACAACCTCTCACGTTCAAACTTTTCACATCACTTTCTGTGAGGTCAAGGTTGTTAAACAGCTGCTAACTTTGACCCTTTGAAATGACTGCAATTTAGTAATGGAATTACACTTCTTCACCTGTCGCTGCAGACCAATTGGCTAGAAGCTCTGGAATGAGCTTCTATGCAACTGGAAATGACTGTCACCATTGTTAGCAGTCACACAGAATGAGTTCAGAGTGCTTCCTAATAGGATGCAAATGCTACGAGCAGTTTCTGATAAATTACTTCCATTCTAAAACATAAGGAGTTTAAAATGCTCACCAGATTTTAGAGAAGGACAGCGCTGTATGTTTGGGCATAGCAGACTGCCAAGCTACTGGAGTGTGGAGTCTTTTTCAATTAGCATCAAGCTTCTCCGAAACAAACCATCTTCCAAGGCAGTACTGCATTATCTGTAGAGGTGGGATGGAAGTCAGTAAACTGCCTCTTCAAATTTAGCTTCATTTGGTAACTCAGTTTGTCTCATTTTGTCTTACATTTCTCTAATACCAGTTAAAACTGGCAGCTGGTCTGTTTAATCACAGCTTCATATTTCAAACTTGGCCACAGCCAAAAGTCATAGAATCATAGAGTGGTCTGGGTTGGAAGTGACCTCAAAGATCACCTAGTTCCAATCCCCTATCATGGGCAGGGACAACTCTCACTAGGCCAGGTTGCCCAGAGCCCCATCCAGTCTGGCCTTTGAATCTGTCTTAAGGATAGCAATAATAGAATACTGATAGGGGAAATCAGACTGGCAAGAAAAGGCTCACAGGAGATTTTAAAACTGTTTGCACAACTCTTCTATTGTAAAGATCAGTTCAGTTGGAAGGGACCTCAGGAGGTCTCTGGTCCAACTTCTTGAGCAAGCTCAGCTTTGCTGAGCTACTCCAAGGATGGTTAGGCTGATCACTGTGCTCTTTTATTAGCAGTACCAAACTGGACAGAACATTAAAGAAGTGGCTTTCAAAGGCCAAATAAAGAGGAAGAATCACTTCCTTTGATCTAACTGCAGTCCTGATGATGTATCCCAGCATAATCCAAGCCTTCCTTGCTGCCAGGGTTTTGTGCACTGCTGACTCACAAGCAGCTTCATCTTCACCAAAAGATTGCTCAATCACATGCTGCTTAGTCTCTTTCAATATTAATAATTTCTTCCAGTAATACAGAATTACAGAGTGGTAGGGGTTGTACGTGACCTCCGGAGATCATTTAGTCTAACCTGCCTGCCATAGAAAGATGAACTAGGGCAGACCACACAAGAACACATCCAAGTCTGTAGAGAAGAAGACTCCACAACCACTCCGGACAGCCTGTTCCAGTGCTCCGTCACCTTCACAGTAAAGAAATGTCTCCTTATGTTCAGGTGGAACTATCTGTGTTGCAGTTGTGCCCATTGCTCCTTGTCCTATCACTGGGAATCACTGAAAAGACACTGGCCCCATCTTCTTGATACCCACCCTTCTGATATTTAGAAATATTGATCGGATTCTCTATCAGGCTAAACAGTCCCAGATTTCTCAGCCTTTCCTCACAGAAGAGATCTTTCAGCCCCTTAATCATTCCCATAACTTTCTGTTAAACTATCTTCCGATCCGTAATGATTCTATGATTCTATGATTCTATGATCTCCAGTAGTTCCTTAACTGTCTTGAACTGGTGAGCCCAGATGTGGCCTTACAATGGCAGAATAGATGGGGAGAAGAATGCTTCTCGTCCTGCTGTCCTCATGCAGCTCAGGATACCACTGGTCTTGGCCACAAGGACACATTGCTGTTGCATGGATAACTGATCATCCACTAGGACTCCAAGGTCATTCTCCATGGAGCTGTGTTCCAGCAGGTCAACTCCTAGCACTGATTTTAAGAGCGTGATGCTCCTGAAAGTAGTGTTGAGAATAGCATCACTGCAGTAAAATGAGTGAGTTCCTGAAGAGGACTAGCATTACCCTAAATACACTAACCCACATATCTTTACTATAACTATTCAAATCCTGTCCTTAAGCAATGAAAAGTCACTCAGTCCCAGTCAGATCAAAAAAAGATATAAATAATAGATTAATTTGATCCATGTTTATTATGGAAAAGATGTGCAGGCTAATAGAAGTAAAATGACACCTATGTCCAGCTGTAGTTAAAAATAATTATACTAACTACTAAGAAGGAAACCAGGATCAATGGCTTCTTATACTTCGGGCAATTTTTAATCTTTAGTATTGATGTTCTGTTTCTAGACAATTACTCCCAAGACCTTGCAGGAAATAGCAGTTGAACATTTTAACTGTTCCAAAAGGACAAGAAAAGAAATCTCATTCACTCGAGATGCTGCAGCTTACCAGGCTTATTAATCTGCTGAAGCCAGTATATGTTGGCTCTTTGGTTTTCCCTTTTTGAGAGTGCTAAATATAGACAGGAGGCACTGAGGAGGGAGGTGTGATGAAGCACCTTAACATCACTGCCGCAGAGGTTCAGGCATCTCTGATTCCCTGCCTTGAGTTATCTCTAATAATAACATAATCTTAAGAATCTGTGCCTTCAGGTTGGTCAGAAGCAATCTTGAATAAGATTAGCTGACATGAAGCTGGGTGGTGCAGTTGGGAGGGACCTGGACAGGCTGGAGAAGTGGGGTCAGGGGAACTTCGTGAGGTTCAGCAAGGTCAAGCACAGGGTCCTGCAGCTGGGCTGGGATTAGAGGTATCAATACAGGCTGAGGGAAGACCTGCTGGAGAGCAGTACTCTGAAAAAGAGCCTGGGGGTCCTGGTGGATGAAAAGCTGGACATGAGACACAAATGTGCAGTTGCAGCCCAGAAAGCCAACTGCATCCTGGGCAGATCAAGAGAGGGGATTCTGTCCCTCTGCTCTGCTCTGGTGAGACCTCACCCGGAATCCTGTGTCCAGCTCTGGAGCCCTCAGTACAGTAAGGACAGGGACCTGATGAAGTGGATCCAGAGGAGGCCATGAAAATGATCAGGGGGTTGGAGCCCCTCTGCTGTGGGGACAAGCTGAGAAAGCTAGGATTGTTCAGCCTGAAGAGGAGAAGACTCCAAGGGAACTTTATGGCAACCTTCTAATCCTTGATAGGGGCCTGTCAGAAGTCTGGGGAACATTCTTCACGAGAGCAGGGAATGATAGGATGAGGGCTCATGGTTTTAAGATGGAAAAGAGCAGATTGAGGCTTAACATCAGAAAAAAGTCTTTAATCTAAGGGTGGGGGATCCCTAGAATAAGTTGCCTTGAGAGGTGGTGAAGGTCTCATCCCCAGAGACATTCAAGGTCAGGCTGGATGGGACTCTGGGCAATCTGGTCTGGGGAGTGATGGCCCTGCTTGTTGTAAGAAGGTTGAACTTGATGGTCTTTGGAGGTCCCTTCCAACTCTATGATTCTATGGCTATAGCTGTCTTAGAATTTCATGTGTGAATCACCACCATACACCTCTGTCTCCTGGAGGTAAACATTTTGTAGGACTTGAGGGTTCAACGTTGGTTTTATCATCCTGTAAGGCACGGATTCTTAGATCTTTTAGGATTTCTAAGACCTGAATGGTTTTCACAAAGCCAGTGCTGCATATTCCATTTCTGTTAGGTTAAAACCAAGCTTAAACCCTTAGTGGGTTGATAGCATCCTGGTGAGCTTTCATCTGAGTGGTCAACATTTAAGGTCACAGCATCCAGGCAATTTCTTACATGTTTCTTCTCATACTGAACTCAAACACCTACTTGATCACATTAATTTATTCAGGGACTTTGACATTCTCCCCAGGCCCCTGTGCACTCCATTAAAAGCGAGACCATTTGTGGGTTACCTCCAGTCTCAGAATTCGATTAACTTCTGCAAGGAGGTACTCACCATTACTCAGATCATATTCTTCATCATAAAGGTGTATAATCTGCACTTTACTGTTTGATGCATCAGAGCTCTCTCATTTCAGAGACTTTCCTGAATTTTCTGTTGTTTTCCTGTTTATTTCTTTTCATGGGCTCCTAGAGAATCAGTTGCTAATGGCTTTTGAGAACAGGGATATGAATTTGTTGGTTTTCTGTTTAATGATTTTAATGAAGTGCATGGTGAATCATCATAAGCTCAAATATGAGTGAAGAAGGAATTAGGAGGATAGGAGGATGAAACCGCCTGTCTCCTTGTGCTATTAGGTGCGTGCAAGCTGCAGCACTGTTTGGAGGAAAGGCTAAGACTCAGTTATGACGAACGTAATAAAGACACTTTATTCAAGACACTGGAGACTGTCAAATCCCCTGCTTCTTCCTCAGCCTTATTAAACAAACTGTCTTCTCTGCTGATATCCACCCAAGAACAAGTTATGCAAAGCTCCAGAACTGTTCTTTGTCAACAGCAAATGTCTGATGACTTGTCCTGTTCCTGATAAATACCTCTAAATCCTGAGCAGCAGTGAAAATTTAGTCTATTTTAATTAGTAATAACTTACCTCTCAATCATTTTCAAAAGCTCACATAACAGTGCCATTCACTGCTTTAGACACTGCTAAACTCTTCCGGCATTAATGTTACTGTCAATACAAGCTCTGACAGCAGCCACCTTTTGAGAGTCAGTATTCCTTTTTAATGTTCAGTATTTGAAATCTGACCTGGTTACATTAACTTAATTCAAAACTCACTAAACACTTATTTGACCTTGATAATGTCAGCTCTGATTTGAAGGTACAGGTGGATCGTGTATTCACAGTGCTCTAGTAAATCTGCAAATAACACACAAACTAAATCCTACCTCTAGTCACTACTTCAGATTAGAAACTGTACCTTGAATTGCAATTAGCACTGGTTGTTTGGCTGAACTGCTGGGGGAAGTGGAGTCAGATCTCAGTCACGAGACCTGTGGAGAGCAATTGCAATGACATCTTGAGTGATTCCACTCCAATACGCCAGTGGGATCAGGGCCTGCTTGCACGACATCTAGCAGTCCTGCTTGTCCTAGCTACTGTGGTTTGCCAAGAGTCCCAGCTGTACAAGAACCAAGCCAGTTAGGCACACTGGCTGCCTGGAAGCTGTACAGGCCTAAACAAACAGCAAAAGTTTTCCAAATGCTACCCAGAATCATTACCTCATCCACAAGAGCACTCAGTGCTGCTAAAACTGGTAGTAAAGACGTTTCATAAGCATTGCAGCCTGCATGTAACACTAGAGCTGGACTGACATCAGCATAAATTATTCACGGGCAGTCAATTGCACTGTAAAAAATCAAATTCCTCTTCCCAGACTGACTATTCTTCAGAGAATATCGACTTAACAGCTACTGCCCTTTAAGACAAAAGCCTTCCACTGACTATGAAGTATAGAAACCTGTAATGATATCTCCGTCTGCGCAACTTAAGTCCTTGTCTATGGACGCAAGCCATCAATTATGTATAATGAGAAGGGTATAAAATGACTAGAGAGAGAGAGAAGACTACTGAGAAAGAAGAGTACATGGATACCTTAAGGTATTAGGGTGCAACAAATCACAGAATCATAGAACATTAGGAACTGGAAGGAACCTAGAAAGATCATCCAGTCCAATCACCTTGCCAGAGCAGGACCACCTAGACCAAGTCACACAGGTGAATTTTAAATGTCGCCAGAGAAGGAGGCTCCACGACCCCCCTGGACAGCCCCTTCCAGTGCTCTGTCGCCCTCACTGTGATGAAGTTCCTTCTCTGAAAACTTTCACAATCAGATGTACACGACCAGAGACATTGATATTTACAAAACTAAGAGAGTAAAAGCAATAAAATAAAAAAAACCCCAAACACCTCACACTATGTAATTAGTTATCAGTATAAAAGCAGGTTATTAACTACAACAAAGCTAATCTAAAAGCTCTTTAGAGTTATTGATTGAAGAAGATTAAGCACTCAGCAGACTGTAAGAGCTTACATGCACAGGTTAGTAAAGACAATGAGTATGTCAAGGCAACATCATGTCCACAAGATCCACACCTTTATCACTGTCAAGAGGCACAGCAATTTTGCTGTGCAGAATGCCACAACAGCACTCAAAATCAAAGCCAGAAACACAGACTGCTTAGTCTTCTTCATGTTCAGACACAACTTTAATAAATACATGCCACAGCACTTCATGTTGGAAAGAGAAAAGCTAATAACATGTTCACAATGGTGCTGAGATTACGTCTGTCCCCATGTAATGTGGCACAAGTCCCTGAAAGCACCTTTCTCCCAGCTTTCACTCATAACCAAGAATGACACAGTAATANCTCTTAAACCAGGGGGCCCAAAACTGAACACAGTACTCAAGATGAGGCCTCACCAGGGCAGAGTAGAGGGGGAGAAGAACTTCCCTCGATCTGCTGGACACACTCCTGCTAATACACCCCAGGATCCCATTGGCCTTCTTGGCCACCAGGGCACATTGCTGTGCCATGGTTAACGTGTTGTCCACCAGGACCCCCAGGTCCCTCTCCACAGGGCTGCTTTCCAGTAGATCACCTGGTTATCTAAGTTATCTAAGGTCTTGATGTCCAGCAATATTTGTCTGAGCAAAGGCCTTGCAGACTTGTTCAATGCAGTAGAGAGCTTCCTGGTAGACTGTTACATTGAACATTAGGGATTGGAAGGGACCTCAAAAGATCATCTAGTCCAATCCCCCTGCCACAGCAGGATCACCTAGACCAAGTCACACAGGAACATGTCCAGGCGGATTTTAATTGTCTCCAGAGAAGGATTTTTGGCATCTCTGAAACCCTAGTTCTAAGGCAGAAGGTGGGGTAGCCTCAGCCACCTCACTGGAAATGCTAGCAGAGAGTTTGCCACAGCTGTCACCCCTGTAACCTGTACTGCAAACGGGAGATGGTTTTGTGCAGTGGTGTCTGGGCAGTCCACTTGGGAGAAAAGGTAATGTCTGTTACCATAAGATAAAGTTGCTCCATGTTCCTCTGCTTTTATCAATCTCTTTACCAGTTGAACGAAAAAAACAAAAAGGTTTTTGTTTTCCCCAGTTGCTTCCTAACAAATAATGAGAGATCACTTTTACCTCTCATATGAAGTGATTTTTTCATGCATTGTGCTGTAGACCCCTTTTTAATATTTCCTGGTTTGCTTCCAGCTTCCCCAGTCCTCCTGTCTGACACTGGGAAAGACATCACCATTAAATGTTTCTAGGTCAAACGCAAATTGAAGTTTCTTGTTTGACAGCTGAGAACAACTCATCCTTCACTGTCACTAGGAAAACACAATATGGCTTTTAAAAAAATATCACAGCAGCAGAGAAAGTAAAATAGATAGTAAAGAAAAAAATAATAACCCGTCAAAACAGTTATGGTCTTTTCCAAAACCAAACAAAGCAAAACCCTCCAACAGCTCTGCACACTATTGTAGCTATTCAGAGATGGCCAGTTGCAAAGGGAGCTCAGCATCTAGTGAGCCTTGATTCTGCCTCTGCAGTCATCTTAAAGTGAGGCCAACGTGCTACCCAAACGTGGATCATAGGATCTCAGCACTCATTTAGGACTCACTTCCTTTGTCTTCAACCTGCTCAGTGAAGATTTCTCTGTTTATCTGGCCAAACTGCCTATGACTGTAAGAAACAGTTAAATGAGGGATCAGGTTTAAGGATGAAAAGACGCTCTGTATCTACAAACTCATACTTTTAAAACTACCTTTTTGAAATTACTTCATCCTAAGGAAGCTTGTGGAAGAAGTCTACAACAAAAAGCCTACTGCACCATCCTAGGACCATAGTCATGGCTTATGGTAACTTGAGAATGCAGCAGACACAACTCGCAGTCCTGCTTCATTAGCCCTTCCTCTCTGCAGTCCAAAGATTTGAGGGGTCCATCAGTTATTCAGATTCTCAGGTCCATTCTCCAAAACTCTTCAACATACTCAGCTCAGCCAGCTGAACTCCATCATCCACCATTAGCTTTTTGAGGCAAGATACTTCCCCATCTGCCCTCACACTTGAAGGGCAGCTCCAGGCTAACCTGAGCCAATTGCTCTCTAAATAGGGAGAGACCAGAAGTGACTCAATTAGCAGAACAACTTACAAATTTTAAACAGAATGCACAACTCAAGCCTTTTTGGTAATTCCTAACCTGGATGCCAAAATGAAAGGTGATTTTCAGGTGACCATGATATAAATTATTCCTTCTTGGGATACCAGGTTAACAACTTAAATCCAAGATAGTCAGGCTTAAACAAGGGGCAACAGGTGTGAGCTGGAACATAGGAGGTTCCACATCAATGTGAAAAGGAACTTGTTCCCAGTGAGGGTGACAGAGCCCTGGAAGGGGCTGGCAGGGGGGGTTATGTAGTCTCCTTCTCTGGAGATGTTTAAAACCTGCCTGGATATGTTCCTGTGTGACTTGGTGTAGGTGATCCTGCTGTGTCAGGGGGACCAGATGATCTTTTGAGGTCCCTTCCAGTCACTAATGTTCTGTGATTCTGCAAACACTCTCTAGTCTCATGTGAAAAAGAACTACCTCCAACAGTAGCTCCAACCTTTGCTGCCTTTTGATCTTCCCTCTAAAATTAATTCCAAACACAGTTAATGGGAAGTGCCACAAATACAGAAGCTCTGGGGCAGCATATTTAGGAAGTGTTTTATTTCCTCTGCTGCCTGAACAGCTGCACAAGCCTGATGTGTACAGTCTGTCAGGCAGCTGGCCCAAAGGCACACAGGCTGCCCACTACCTGACAAGTTGGAAATTTAATTGGGGAGCAAACATCAAGCCTCTTCCCTGCAAGTAAATTAAGGCAGCAGGTCTATCAAGAGCATGGAGTCACTGTCTTTGAGTTGCTCAGCGTTCCTTGGCGACTGATTTTTCTGCTGTAGTTTACATCTGTTGAGCTGCTCTTCCAGCTGCAAGAGCAAGCATCAGGTACCAAAATGAGGAAATGGTCCACAGAGAGAGGACTGGGATGACATTTTTTCAGGCACAACAAACTGAGGAAACTGTTCTATGGGTGGAGATCACAACCAGCTCCTCTTACAAAAGTACATTCAGAGGAACATTGATTGTCTAATGTTAATTTTAACCATGAGTTTGAAGTCAGTGTCACTGAGATCATGTTGAAAGTTAGCAAATCCATATTGCTTTTGTCTCACCAGACTTAGGCATGAGTTTGTTTAAAAGCCACCAGTTGTTCTTCAAAGACGTTGAAATTTCTGGTTCTGCAGAGGGATTCAGCCAAAGTTATGTGAAATGATCACAGAACATTACAGGTTGGAAGGGACCTCGCAAGATCATCTAAGTCCAACCCCCACTGCTGGAGCAGGGTAAGCCTATACCACTGGTGCACCCAGACTATCTCCCATTCAAGTACAAACCAGCCTGACCCTGTTTAGCTAATCCAATATTCCATCTCTATGTCTCTTCACTCACTAATATCAACATTCCCCCTCCCCACACTGCTGCTTCATTCTATGTGAGGATACAAGCCAGAGAACTTCGTACGTACAACATGTACAACCAGATCCTTACACTTGTACCTGAGAGCAGTGCTAATTGAAGTCACGTTCAGAAACCTTGTAAAGCAGCTCCACCACTCATTAATGCAAGAGCACTGATTTCATTAGAAATGTCATCACCTCATTCAGCCTAAAACTTGAGAAGCAGTTAAGAAAGGCTCAACCTAATCTTTCCTTGTTATGTAATGTGTACAGGGATACATGACAGAACTGCTTTGTTTACTGCATCACAAGTGGACATTCCCTTTAACACCTTGCACATCCCAACAGCTCCATGTTTTGCCAGAAATAGGAGAGATTTCTTCTCTCTTATAAAATTTTGCCCCACTTACTGTCTTATTTTGGTGTTTTTTGGATACTTGGAGAGTGGTATAAAGCATCTGTCCAATTGCAGCGATTACTTATATGGGGCAAGCTGAGAGAACTAAATTGTGTCTCAGGCAGGTCAAGTGCTACCCATCTTTATGCCTCTTATGCAATTTCTATACCACGTTTAATTTAATTCAATCTGTTAAATGGTAACAAACCATGAAAAGTTTCAGGAGCTGGAACAGAGGAGGTTCCACACCAGTCTGAGGAGGAACTTCTTCACAGTGAGGGTTACAGAGCACTGGAAGGGGCTGTCCTGAGGGGTTGTAGAGTCTCCTTCTCTGGAGACATTTAAAACCCACCTGGATGTGTTCCTGTGTGACTTGATCCAGGTGGACCTGCTATTGCAGGGGGATTGGACTAGATGATCTTTTGAGGTCCCTTCCAATCCCAAATGTTCTGTGACTCTGTGAAATCACTGTGATTTTACATTTGCTTGTAAACCTTAACCCATATCCAAAGCACACTGAATACATGCACGACCCAATCCTTGCTTTCCTTGCTTTGAAAATATCTGCCTTGAATCACTTATAAACCAGGGACACAACAATGCTGGCAAAAACCTCAAGGCTTCCAGAGCCATTTGGAGTGTTGTAAACTCCTAGTCTTTCTGCAAACAGCAGGATAAATATTTTGCTTTCATGCTTTATTACAAAAGCAAATAAAAGGGCCTGTGTGTTTGCACTCAGAAGAGCATTTGTTGAGCATACATTAAAAACAGAAGTGACTCTTTGGTCATTTTAGACACTGTTTGCTCAAGTACTTACAAGGTCTGTCAAATCTAGATGATCTTTCTCCTGTCCCTTCCAATCTCTAATGTTCTGTTATTCTATGAACTCATCTTCTCCACAGAAGCAGATCTAACTCAATACCCATCACTGATCAATGAGCACAAAAAAACTCACAAATGTGGACTCCTGTCCTTCTTCTGGATCTCTTCTCTTCCCATGCTGGGCATAGCAGCCTGTCAGTTTGCACAAATAAGCCCTTTCTACTTTTAGAAAGATTTGTCCTGACAGTACTACTCTTGGGCAGTATCAGTGCTTGTACAAACTAGGTGTGAGTGAAAGGAACTGTGTCCATTTACAATCATCTGGAAATGAAAAGCACAGTTGTTCTTTTAAAAAGCCACTGGGAAACATTATCCAATCTAGCACTGCTATCACAGGGCTGCTACCATAAAGCCAGTCGTGGTATGACAGAATCACAGAACATTAGGGATTGGAAGGGACTTCATCTAGTCCAATCCCACCTAGACCAAGTTGCACAGGAACATCTACAGGCGGGTTTTAAATGTCTCCAGAGAAGGAGACTCCACAACCCTCCCTGGGCAGCCACTTCCAGTGCTCTGTCACGCTCGCTGGGAAGAAGTTCCTCTTCAGATTGATGTGGAACCCCTCCTATGTTCCAGCTCATACCCATTGCCCCTTGTCCTATCATTAGATGACACTGAGTCACTTGGGTCCTTCTCCACTCTGTAACTTGAATGGTTCTTGTAGACCATGCAGCAAACAGGTACCATACCTGTGGTGCGTTCACCTGCAGTCTAATGTTGGGTCTCTGATTCAGAGGCCGTACATGTGATTCTCCCTTTTTTATTATTTCCATGTAGTGCTTTATTTATATGTGCATCTGGCACAGGGTTTGCCACCAGGCCTGACTGCCAGCCTCTGCCCTGTTTCTAGTGCCTCTTCTTTATGTTGCTAATGCATGCTGGAAACCATTCCCTTCCTCTAGCCAGGAATTTCAAGAGCAGGACTCAGCCATGTCTAATTCCCTTTATCGTAATATATGCTCCAACAGTTGCTAGATATCCAGCCATTGAATCTCTTGTATAGTTCTCACCCTTTTCAGTCCATGGCTGGACAAGCACCTGCAGTTCTCCAGAGCATCGTTAGCATGCCATCATCAGAGATTATCTGCCCTATGAGAAGCATTTTGAGTAGGTACATGTCTGTGAGAGGATGGACTGTGGTCAGCAGTAAGCCTGGATCTCTCAAGGTGACTGTTTGATGGCTGGACGCAATCTTAAAGGTCTTTTCATAGAATGATAAGGGAATGGAAGGGACCTTGAAAGATTATCTAGTCCAATCCCCCTGCCACAGAAGGATCACCTAGACCAAGTCACACAAGAAATACATCCAGGCGGGTTTCGTAGCCAAAACAGTTATGTGACCATGTGGTTCTGTGTTATTGTCTAGCGTTCAGACCATGACTGATTTCTTTTTGTTGTTTTTCACTTAGTGATGACAAATGCTGCCCAGTTCCCCAGTCTTACAACAGTTATTAACTAAACAGCTTTAGAAAGTTACCGTGATAAATTTGGCTGAATTGGCTTACAAATTAATAAGAGGGCTCTCAAGTACCTCCAGAAAGTTATCATTAACGTCTTGTTTCCTTAGAAAATTAGCTTTAAGGGAGGAAAAAAGTGGGGATGGGAAAGAGAAAATGTGTTGGATATAGTTAGAATGAAAGACTACAGAGGACTTAGAATCATAGAATCATTACGGATAGGAAGGGACCTTGAAAGATCATCTAATCCAATCCCCCTGCAACAGCAGGATCNACTGAGGAGCCCAGAACTGGACACAATACTCCAGGTGTGGTCTCACCAGGGCAGAGGGGGAGAAGAACCTCTCTTGATCTGCTAACCACCCCTCTTCTGATCCACCCCAGGATGCTGTTGGCCCTGTTGGCCACAAGAGCACACTGCTGGTTCATGGTCATCCTGGTGGCCACCAGGACGCCCAGGTCCCTTTCTTCTAAACTACTCTCCAACAGGTCAGTCCCCAGCCCATACTGGTACCTGGGGTTGTTCTTGCCCAGATGCAAGACTCTACACTTACCCTTGTTATACCTAATTAAGTTTCTCTCAGCCCAGCTCTCCAGCCTGTCCAGATCTTGCTGAATGGCAGCACAGTCTGCTGGGGTGTCAGCGACACCACCCAGCTTTGTGTCATCAGCAAACTTGCTGACAGTGCACCCCAATCCCTCATACGTTCTGTTCATATTGACAGGCAATGACCTCGCTTGCTGTGCACCTAAAATACACTTTTTCACTCAGAGAGATAAACTCCCTCTAAGGAATGTCAGGTCTTAGGGCACTACAGGCATCAAACCTGACACAAAGAGCAGCAGTCAGAAGGCAGCTACATTGCTGGAAATGAGAAGCAGGTTAAAAATCTACACTAATTGTGTTTTACAGGCCACAAGTCTTGCATTTCTAAATAGATTCAAACTTGCCCTAAGTTTACCGATGCTCTCGCTCTTTTCCTTTGAATTTATTCTGCACAGCATTGCTCACTGCATCCATTTTCAGCTGTTGTTTCACGGTCTAGTTGTCAGGATTGCTGTTGCCTCTTCTCTTTTTACATGGAGCTCCTCAAGGAATATTGTACTGGACAAAACTTAGATAGCAGGGGAAAAACAGGGTTTGTTTATGCTCTGTTCTTTCAGTATCAGAAATCCATGGGTCCTGATGGGATGCACCTCTGAGGCCTGAGGGAGCTGGGTTTCTTGAGCTTGGAGAAACAGAGACTGAGGGGTGACCTCATTGATGTTTGCAAATATGTGAAGGGTGGGTGTCAGGAGGATGGAGCCAGGCTCTGCTCAGTGACATCTAAAGGTAGGACAAGAGGCAGTGGGTGTGAGCTGGAACATAGGAGGTTCCACATCAATGTGAGAAGGAACTTCTTCACAATGAGGGTGACAGAGGACTGGAAGAGGCTGCCCAGGGGGCTGTGGAGTCTCCTTCTCTGGAGATGTTTAAAACCCACCTGGACATGTTCCTGTGCGACTCTGTCTAGATGATCCTGCTCTGGCAGTGGGATTGGACTAGATGATCTTTTGAGGTCCCTTCCAATACCTAATGTTCTGTGATTCTGTAATTTAACAGGTGAAACATACTTTAGTCTTGGATTTATGCATTTTATTTCTGCTTCAGGTGGAAGAAGAAAAAGCCTTCATTTTTAAGTGCTTAGTCAGAATATGCATACATTCTAGGTGGCTTTTAGAGGATATTCATACAATACCATTGCTACTCAGAAAATAGGCAGTCTCAGCTACAGAACAAAAGTTGGTTGCTTGTCTCACAGTTTGTCTTTAAACTCTTTCTTTACTTTCTATGAACATAATTTGTTTTCTTTTTTTACTACAAAATTGTTTCTGGGTTTTCCGTGTTTCAGTGATCCTGAGAAATTCAAACTGGCACAAAATAATCCTAAATCTGGATCCCAAACCATGTCATATTCAGTGGAAGACCAAATAGGGTTAGAGTTCTTCGAAAAACCTCATTCCATTGCACTGGGTTATTATGAGGGCTAACAAATCTGTGCCGGAAGATTCAAGAGACGTATTATTTTCTAACAAGTAGCTCATTGCATTGACTTCAGGGAATTTACTTGTCAGAGCATTACCACTGAAAACAGTCATCATGTTAGTTGGAGTAGAATTATTTTGTCATAAGACACCTCAGAAAATATTAAACCTTTTATTTCCCACATGAGGACTAGCTGACACTAAATCACACAGAATCACAGAACATTAGTGATTGGAAGGGACCTCGAAAGATCATCTAGTCCAATCCCCCTACCACAGAAGGACCACCTAGACCAAGTCACACAGGAACTTGTCCAGGCGGGTTTTAAATGTTTCCAGAAGGAGATTCCACAGGCAGCCCCTTCCAGTGCTCTGTCACCCTCACAGTGAAGAAGTTCCTTCTCACACTGATGTGGGCCTCCTATGTTCCAGCTGACACCCATTGCCCCTTGTCCTATCATGAGATGACATATGTTTTTCTTTAACTATGCAATGTGGCCAATCCAGTTACAGTGGATGTGTGCGGAAAGGAAGAACATCTGTCTCTGCTGATAAACACCTGTGCTTAATATTTTATCACTAAGCGTCAGACCAAAGCCACAGCCTGAGAAAGAACTTAGTTAAAAAATAAAATGCAGTTTGCATTTAATATTTAATTTTATTCACTTTATTAACTATTCAATGTTCAGTTGCTTATTATGCTTTTCTCTTGCTATTTTCTTTCCTTTTTAGAGAAGAGAATAATTTAAGCTTTGAAAGCAGGGTATTCACTTTACACCTGAGGAAAGCAGCTCTGTTCAGGCAAAGAATGAGTTTGCTGAGAGTATGAACTACCAATACTTGTAATACCTGCGTGTCTTAGTAGTCATTAAAAAGTCATTTTGCAAAAGCCACAGAAAGAAAAATACACCGTGAACAAATTACTTGAACACACACTACCATGATAAATCAGGACTGTGCACGTACCAAACAGTGTGGCCAAAGAACTGGAGGAGGTTTATGTGGGAGTCCTGCAGTCATGGTGCCAGGACCCAAAGGGTTGGATCTGTGCACTGCTGGCTTGCTCATCAGGATGGGCACGTTCCAGACATGGCACAGACACACAGCAGCACTGTGCTAGAACTCTCCTAGGCACAATGTACGCTGTAGATCTGTTTATGTTGGCTACAGAAGGAGAGATGATATGCAATGAGGCATGAAGCCTGCTGGAACAAAGCTCCTGTCAATGTTTTGTGAGCTCATCTAAGTTGAGTTCAGAAAATGTGTCATGTGGTTGCAAAAATCTGAAGGCTAGGTTTTTCATACCACAGTTTCACTGAGCAGGACTGGCACAGCGTCCTTGCATTTCAATTCTAATCAAAATTTTGACACAATGACTATGAAGATTTCACAGTATCACAGTATTATCAAGGTTGGAAGAGACCTCATAGATCATCAAGTCCAACCTGTCACCACAGAGCTCAAGGCTAAACCATGGCACCAAGTGCCACGTCCAATCGTGCCTTGAACAGCTCCAGAGTTGGCGACTCCACCACCTCCCTGGGCAGGCCATTCCAGTGGCCAATGACTCTCTCGGTGAAGAATTTTCTCCTCACCTCAAGCCTAAATTTCCCCTGGCGCAGCTTGAGGCTGTGTCCTCTTGTTCTGGTGCTGGCTGCCTGAGAGAAGAGAGCAACCTCCTCCTGGCCACAACCACCCCTCAGGTAGTTGTAGACTATTTGCCTTACCTGCTTTACTTAAGTTTGTTCCTTGAGAAAAGCTCGGGGAAACCTTATCACTCCCTACAACAACCTGAAAAGCAATTGTAACAAGGTCCCATTGGTCTGTCTCCCAAGTATCCAAGTTATATGGACAAGAGGAAAGAGCCTCAAGTCACACCAGTAGAGGTTTAGGTTGGGTATTATGAAAAATTTCTACACCAGAATTATAGTCAAGCACTGGAACAGACTGCCCAGGGAAGTGGTGGTATCATCACCCTGGAGATATTTTGAAGAGATGTAGGTGTGGAGCTGAGGGACATGGTTTGGTGACTGACTTGGGGGACTACCATTTAATCTGGAAGTGATTTGAACTTGAAGATCATAAGGGTGTTTTCCAACTTAAATTACTCTATGATTCTAGCCTCAGAAGAGTTGGTGAAGAGACATAAAGATGGAATGTTGGATTAGCTAAGAAGGGTCAGGCCTGTTTTGTGCTTGGATGGGAGACACGTACAGCAGGTGCTGTAGACTGACCCAGCAGCGGGGGTTGGACTTAGATGATCTTGTAAGGTGCCTTCCAACCTGTAGCATTGTGTGATTCTATAAACCAAAAGATGTGCTATAGTAGTGCAGCTAATGCATCCCACTGCTAAAGAGGGTTCAGTCCAAGTGATGACACTGGAGCAGGACCCGAGTACACCTGCAGACAGCACTGTGGTTGCTATTCTTCTTATTCTCCTAACCTGTAATCTTCCTGATGAGTCCACTAAAGTGAGACGGTATGGCATTTCTATACCTAATAATAGAACTATTGTCTAAATAAAGCATTATTTACTGTGACTGTAAGGCCAAAAATGGATGCCAAATGCCATGATGTTCACCAAATCTCTATTCTGAGTGCCAGCAAAACAAGGCCAAAATGCGTAACGCAGAAGGGGAAGTAAGGTCATCGAGGGTAAGGGAACGCGGACAATGCGCATGGTTCTTACACAAGTGACAGCCATGTATTTTCCGTGCGTACACTCTAGGTTGGAATAGCTTGGAAAGTTTATTAAAAAAGAAGAAAGGTATGGAATAGTCCTAGAATCTGGCGGGATTTTTTTCTGTGCATCTCCTTCTTCCATGGGACAGAACATAGGCATTGAACATTATTTCAACATAGGATACTAAATTCTGCTTGGTATACCGGACTGAACACATCAAATTGCTTACGAAGTCTGGTGACTTCGTGCCACCACTCTGTTATGCTGAAAAAAATTGCCATTAGCTACAGTCATCACAGAATCACAGAGCATTATGGATTGCAAGGGACTTCGAAAGACCATCTAGTCCAGTCCTCCTGCCACACCAGGATCCACTAGATCAAGTCACACAGGAACTTATCCAGGCAGGTTTTGAATGTCTCCATAGAAGAAGACTCCACAGCTCCCCTGGGCAGCCCCTTCCAGTGCTCTCTCACCCTCATGGGCAAGAAGTTCCTTCTCACATTGATGTGGAATCTCCTCTCTTCCAGCTCACACCCATTGCCCCTTGTCGCATCATTGGATGACACTGAGAGGAGCCTGGGTCTCTCTTCCTGACACCCACCCTTAACATATTTGTAAACATTAGTGAGGTTACCCCTCAGTCTCCTTTGCTCCAAGCTAAAGAGACTCAGCTCCCTCAGCCTTTCCATAGAAGGGAGATGTTCTACTCGCTTCTGCATCTGTGTGGCTCTGCACTGGACTCTCTCCAG
>VXBP01001421.1:28344-41705 GCA_013400115.1 Rhinopomastus cyanomelas | reverse complement strand
CATGGAGAGAAGGTCACTTACCTGTTCACAACGTAAGCACATGTTTCCGGCACCACTCTCTTGCAGCGGCATAAGGCTCAGGCACTCCCTGCAGCCAGAAGTCTGAACATCCGCATCCATTGTCAGGGGGATTGTCTGGGTAAACAAATCCCTCCTAGCAGCTGCTCTAGCCCTGGACCTTCTAACCTCACCCATTGCCAACAAGAGGAAGACAGGAGAGAGAAGATTGAAAGCAAGACAGAAACAGGACCTAACAGAACAAGGTGGCGTCTGCAGCCCTGCCTGCTTGCCCTGCCTGTGCGAACTGCCGTGCAAACTGCCTCACTATTATCCTGTTAATTGTTGTTATTGTCCTGCAGCGAATAGGGAAAGCAAGAGCCAGAATTTTTAAGCAGGAGGGCCTTAATGCTCAGGTATGCTACCTTTCTCAAGCTGTCTTTAATTTTTCCAATATGTTGTTCTGTGAGAGTGGAGTCGTACCTTGTATTGAGTGGCCCAGGAGCGTGGGTTAATTGTAACTCAGTGTCTTCCCTAGAGACATCCAAGGTGAAGTTGAATGGGGCTGGGGGCAACCTGATCTGTTTGGTCCCTTACTTATTGCAGGGGGGATTGGACTAGATGACTTTTGAAAACACAGTCCAATCCAAAACCTTCATATGATTCCGTGTTTCTATGATTCTGTAATATCTTCTAGAAGACAAAGTAACTGGCATAAATGAAGCAGAGAGTTTGGCTTATTCTTTTAATATTTTCTTTTATTAACAGTTCCTGGCAGCATATTTGGACTTTTCTGACAAACAGTTGCATGCAGTGAGATGTCAGATATCTCTATTCATAAAGTTAGTACCGATATGTACTACTTTGCACTTTCACTTCTCCTTGAAAATCAAAGCTGTAGTGTCAAGGTACATCAAGTACTCCACATGGACTGGGATGTTCTGTAGCTGAGGTGATGAGGAGAGGACAGGCAACAGTATGTCTGGCTACCGGGAGAGCAGCGCAGGGCTAGTGACACTAAACATGGTCAGGCTTTCTCTAGACTTTAGTTCTTCCTCTCTTGCCCAAGGCAACCGAGAAATTTCCAGACTATGGAAGTTAGTTTGCATCATTGCTCCATCCTGAGTCTTTGATCAGAAGAGGAAGTAATGATGACAGACAGACAGTCTTATCATACAAATTATTATCCATCTGTAGAAGAATGCTCTAATATAGGGATGTAGCATTAAGAATTTTGTAGCATAACTACTTTGAGCTTTTCCTCCTAATTACAAAGCAGATCTCTAGGGATGTGAACATCGAGACAAAGTCCACAGCAGCTATCAGCTACTCTGTGGTTCTGAAATAATCATGCAGTTAATCAAGAGAGACATGTATTTCCCTTATTAGCAAATTACATAAGGCTTGACATTGATATTTTGCTTACTCATTTAGATTGATATTTACAAGATTTGTATGCAGAGATTGTCTCAAGCTGATGGGTTAATAATGTCTCTAAATTGCTATCAACGATAAGCACTAACAATTTGTCTATTAGTTCATAATGTAGAAATGAATGAGACCTCCCTCATTTTAAATCATCTTGAGTTCCTTCATGCCCACATGTTTTACCAAATCAGTAATAATCAAATCTTTGATGAGTCATTTCCTCTACAGCTTGAAAGCAATTTTCAGCTTATTTGAGATGAACAGTTTGACATTAGTGTCAAATAGATTAAAAATTAGCTTAATGGCAAATGATAGCAGAATAGTTCCTCATCAGTACAGACAATAGCATTTAGGCCTGTCTACAGAGAAAAGAAAAATGAAGTCTCAAAACAACAGCAGAGTGCATGTAATAATCCAGTATAACCTTCCACTTCATTACAATGTACTATTTAATGACTACATGTGCTGGGATTTCTGAGCGTGTAGTGCTGTGTACTAATGGTGAGGTGCAAAATTTCTTCTGCACTGTTAGCCTATGTCATAAAAACCCCGTTCTTTAGGTTTTGCAGGTTAATGTAGTATGGGGACCAATGAAAAGTACTTCCAGCTGCCTCACAATCTACAACAAGAATGTCAACACTATTGATAAAGAGGAGAAAACAGTGATTTTAAACTGAAAGAGAAGAAAAAAAGGATAAATAATTATTTGCTTTATAACATCTAGGCTCTAAGAAAACTATATGACTATCAAGAAGAGATATGATACACAGGCTCTGCAATCAGATTACAGTCTATGAAAAAAACTGATGTAGAAGAGAAATCAATAGTTACCAGTGACTCTTGGCACAGCAAAAAGTCTGTGGAGCTGTAAAATAACTAAGAAATGTGTTGATAAACATGTAAAATGTCCTGAATGTAAAGTTTTTAAATTTTATGTTGGTTTTGTGTATTAGATGAGCTTTTTCTACTGTTTTACAGATATTACATGAGACTTTGGAATTGGGGAAAATACAACATCAAAAATGTACATTTCGGCCAAAGGTACAAAACTTCCAAACCCACCACAAATACTTAAAGGTACATATGACAGCTCCTCTATTCACAGCTTCACACATTCCTCAAATGAAAAACCATCATGGTGCATTCTTAGAAGAGCATATGATGTGCTCACAAAAATAAGCACCAAAAAATGCACAAGAATACAAAAGAAAATCAAAAGTCAAAACTGAAATAAAAAATATTCCTGGAAGAAAGAATCAACTACCTTTTATAATCTATAAAGGATTGGGAACTTCAGTTTTCACACCGTGAATATACTGTCATCTGGTCACCACTATATTTTCCACTTTTCATCACATCAAAGGTAAGCATCAAATCATTGCATCCTGTTCTTCCTTCTCCCCTTGTGTGGCATGAGTCCCTGCTGGAAAGGAGTTGTTTGTAGAAACAAGACATAGACAGTCTCCTAAAGTCTTGTTCAAGGGTTACTCTTCAATGACACATTTTCTTCTCAAGTTTTTCTCCTGTTCTTATGGTTTCCTTCTTACATAGTTTAGTAGCTTTTCCAGTTAGTATTACTGCCTTTCCATTACAGTCTTTGTGCAACACTATAGGAGGATGGTCTACAGGAGCTGAAGTATTAAAACTAAAACAGTAACACTTGCAGAGAATGCATAGTTTATGAAGGGAAATTATAAATGTAAATTTTTGACTGAATGCTCTACCACACTGTATGTCACAATGAGCTTGTTGCATACGCAACTAATTTGCTGACAGATGGTTTATGATTTTTTTTAATTATAAATAAAATTTGTGTCTACTGTTGCAAATCAAGACTCATGAAGGCAAGCTACAAGGGGACTTTAAAGTGACTTGGTCTTTAGGAATGTTTAATCTATGACTGCTTAATGTTATCAGTGGCAAGGACCATAGTTTATTCATTGTTTTCATTCATTGCAGAGCTTGAAGAGTCCTCTTGAACTTTACAATTATATGTTCAATTAGGATAACAGTGACAGCGTCTGCATATAAGGTTTCATGCTCCCATCCTACTCAAAGTAGCACACACAGGATTATAAAATTGTTTCATTAGAAGAGACCATGAAGCACATCTGTTAACCTAGTACAGTCAAGTCTAGCACTACATCGTGTCTTTCAGCAACACATCTATACATACATACCTCCAGGGATGGTAATACCACCACTTCCTGGGGAAGCATGTTCCAAAGCTTTACACAAACATTTCACCGATGAATATTTTCTTAGTATCCAGTCTAAACCTCAACTGGCACAACTGGAGGCTACTTCATAATGTCCTATCACTAGGTACTTATGACTGACCTCCACCTCGCTACAGTCTCCTTTCAAGTAGTCATAGATAGTGATAAGGTCTCTCCTCAGCTTCCTTTCTCCAGGCTAAACAACCCCAGTTCTCTCAGCTGCTCCTGATAAGATTTGTTTTCTAAATCCATTACTAGTTTCATTACCCTTCTTTGGACAAGTTTCAACGCCTTGATGTCTCTTTTGTCATGAGTAGCCTCAAACTGAACACTACTTCAGGTGTGGCCTCACCAGTGCCAAGTAAAGGGAGATGTTCACTTCCCTACTTCTGCTGGCCCACCATTTCTAATAGAAGCCATGACGCTGCTGACCTTCTTGGCTGCATGGGCATAGTGTTGGCTCGTGTTTAGATACTGTCAAAGTATCTAAACCTGCAGGTCCTTTTCCACTAGGCAGCTTTCTAGCCACTATATCTAAGTTTTTCCACAGAAACAGTGTCATCTGCCTTAATAGTATCTTATGCTTTTGCTCCCCAAGCAAATTATACAAAGAAGCAAACAACTTCAGCTAAGTGCTTTCCCATTGACAGTGAGGAAAGATGGAGACTACATGAGTCCATTAGGTGATGCTTTAGTAGTAGCTTTATAAAAAGATATGTATGGTATGTATGAAACAGTTACAGACATCTGGTTGTGGAAGTACTGTTCCAGCCAGCTGAAAAAGTAATAACCTTTAGACGTGGTAAGTTTTGAGATCTCACTTCAGGTCTTTTTCAGATTAGAAGCCACCACCATATGAACTTGAAGGGATGTTTGATAAAAGGCTGTGTCCTAGTGGACACAGCAGAGTATGCTTAATGATCACAGGGGAGTTAAATAACTTACGGAGTACATACAGCAGCGGAATAATACAATACCTAAGAAATAACAATTATCTTGTATCTGTAAAATCTACTTTGTAGCTGCTTTATCAGATAATATTTCTAATTTCTAAAAAGTGTGCAATTCTAGTTAAAAGATTTGCATTTACAGTATTACTTACTGCTTGCCTGGCACTCTGCTGATTATTTGACATTACCATGGTTGCCACACTGTGGATGCTGGTACTCTGAATAGGAATCTTACCCTGTAAACCAGATACTGTAGTACACAACGTTCCAGTATAAGTGCAGGTGGGAACTAAGCACCACAGCTGTTTGCTGACTACCCTCCCAGTGAGATGGGAGAAAAGAATCAGAAGGGCAAAAGTAAGAAGACTCATGGATTAAGATAAAAACAGTTTAATAATTGAAATAATGAAAACTATTATAATATAATTATGGAATAATATGACAAATAATAAAACAAATACAAGAAATACAAAATTACTTAATAAAATAATAATGTATATAATTAAAGCAGTAATTGTAATAATAAAAATTTAAATTGAAAAAGGAAAATAATACAGAGAAACAAAACCCAAGAGAAACAAGTTATGACAATGAAAGCAATTCCTCACCACAAACTGACCAACGTCCAACAAGTTCCCAAGCAGCATCCCTGTTGCCAAGTGTCCCCCTCATTTTATTGCTAAGGATGATGTTATATGGAATGGAATACACCTTTGGTCAACTGGGCTCACCTATCCTGGCTGTGTCTCCTCCTGGCTTCTTACCCCCCTTTCTTAGAATCATAGAATCATCAGGGATTGGAAGGGACCTCGAAAGATCATCTTCTGGAAGGGCAGAGTAAAGCACAGAAGTGTCTATGTGAGCACTGCCCAGGAGTAAACAAAACACCCCTGTGTTAACAACACTGTTTTCAGCACAAATACGAAACATGGTCCCATACCAGCAACTATGAGGAAAATTAACTCTACCCCAACCAAAACCAGTACACTCATTTAAAGTCTCTCTGTAAAGATATTTTTACTAAAGCTAGCGCTAAGTCCAAAACATCTGCTTGACGCTGATGTACCTCTCTCTTCTCTTCATCAGTTTACCTTCTACCTTTTGATGTCAGTGGTAGTTTACTTACTGATGTTTAACAGCAAATTTTTTTTAGTTATTATGACCTGTTCTAATTAACATTGTATTAAGGTGAAATGTTTTATTCTCCAAATACACGGAAGGTAGTATTATCAACTATCTTCTTAATCATGTTCAAAACTACATAAATAGGAATGCATGTAGCCAACCAAACATACAGATTTATTTACTGGTCAATGTTCCCACACTTCACTGAAAAAGATTCTAACATCTTTTGAGGTCATTGATTCAAGTAAGCTTGTCTTGTTGTCTTAATCATAGTTATTCTCTAAGAACAACTTGGTTATTTGAAAAAAAATAACTTCTGAGTTGTTAGGAACTGAATTTGTTTTATCAGAGCAAATATTTATCTGCAGTGTGTTACCCCAAGCACAAGAAAACAAATTGTCTCTTTTGGTCCTATTTTGGTCTCTTTCCTTTATGATTTATACATAAAAATCTAAAGACATTATTTTAGAAACCTATGAAGCAGAAACCCCGTGTCAATATGTAGATATAATAACTTGAGTATGGTATTGTTCCAACAATGTGATGGATGGGTGTAAGTTGAAAACACTGTAACTGAGGTGGCTCCACATCAAAACTTCAGCTAGGTTTTCATCCAGCCATCTGCACTGCAGAAGGTCACACCTCTTGGGTGGCACTCCATTCATAACATTTCAGCCATTCAGAAGTCAGACATTAGCCTAAACTGCTTCCACAGCATAAAAAGACACAGGGTGAGACAGCAGGTAGAATATGAACTACATGGTGTAAATTTGCATCCTAATACATCGCAATTTATTTTCCTCATTAGGTTACTTTCAAGCAGAGCACACTCATCCTATCACTTTGAATTAAGTCTCTACAGATAGTTCTTTTCAGCCAGGCATTTTATGTCAGAAGAATGAGCCACTCATAATTGCAGTTTAGGTACTTTACAAGCATTGGAATTCATTCTTGTACATAACATGTGATGAAAAGATGTGAGGGGTGAAATCTTGGGAAACTAAATGCCTCATAAGTTCATAAAAAATGGGTAACCATAGCATCACCATGAAATAGTCAATCTCATTCATCATGTGAAATGAGGGGGTTTTTTCAGTATGATGGTCAATGAATAGAAGTGTTTTACTTTTTGTCACAAAATAATTTTGTGGTTTCTTTCTAAAGCAAGATACTGGAATGTATTATTGAAACTCTGGGTAGAATTCACATTTAAAGCCACGTTGGACAAATAAATCATGCATAAGCTATTACCTTTAGTCTCTAAAGTGAGGAACCAGGAAAGAACCAATAGAAAAGGAAAGTTAATAATATCATTGTGATCAAGAGGTCAAAGATTTCAGCTGTGAGAGCAGCCAGCAAAGTCTGTGCTAGCTTGCTGGTAAGTACATGAAAGACATTATGAGCCCTAGAGCCAGAGCCAAACAGTACACTACCTTTTAAATCCTTCTTAATGAATTTACTGGTAGATTTTCATAGAATTATTTTAAATTGATTACTTAGGCCCTTATACCCCCTCCATTTTCCCCATAGCTTTAGAAACATTCTAGTGTTGTACTTTCTAATGAAAACTAACCATCAAAGTTCATTAACTGTAGCCTTGATGACACCAAGACTCATGTTGTGGTGGACAAGCTGGAGGCAAAGGAGGGCATCCAGACAGACCTTGACAGGCTTGGGATCTGGGCATGTGCAAACTGCATGAGGTTCAACAAGTTCAAGAGTAGGGTCCTACATATGGGTTAGTGTAATCCCAATCACAAATACATGATGGATGGTGAATAGATTGAGAGCAGTCCTGAAGAGAAGCACATGGGGATGTTGGTAGCTGAGAAGCTCAGCATGAGCTGATAATCAATGAGTACAAACCAGAAGACCAGGGCTGTACCAAAAGAAGCAAGTACCAGCAAGTCCAGAGAGGTGATTCTTGTTATTGGTTATCCTGCTCTTATAAGACCTCATTTGGAGTACTGCGTCCAGTTCTGTAGTCTCCAATATAAGAAGGACATCATATAGTTGGAACAAATCCTGAAGAGGGATGATTAGAGAACCAGAGTACCTTTCCTATGAAGACAGTCTGAGGGACTGGGCTGTTTAGCCTAGAGAAGGGTCTGAGGGGATCTTATAGCAACCTCCCAGTACCTGAAAGGGGCCTACACAAAAGCTGGAGAGGAGGCAATATTTACAAGGGACTCTTAATGATGGCACAGTGGAGAACAGTTACAAGCTAACAGAGAATAGTTTTACATTAGATCTTAGGAAGAAATTCCTCTCTATGAAGGCAGTGAGGCACTGGAACAGTTTATTGCTTCACTGAGGCAATTAACAAGATGAACTAGAAATCTGGGTACAGTCACAGGGCTGTGATATTTTGCAGTTACAGAGACATGGTGGGACAGTTCGCGTGACTGGAATGTGGTAATGGATGATTGTGCACTTTTCAGGAAGGGCAGACTGGCAAGACAAGTTGGTGGAAGTGCTCTCTATGTGAGTCAGCAACTAGAATGCATTAAGCTTAACCCAGGGGGAGATGATGGAAGTGTTGAAAGCTTCTGGGTAAGAGTTAAGGGACATGCAAATATGAGTGATACTGTAGTGGGTGTCTACGACAGACCACTAAACCAAGATAAAGTTGTTGATGAGGCCTTCTACAGGCAGCTGGAAATAGCCTCAAGAAAACTGCCCTGGTGTTCATGAGTGACTTCAGTTGGATTAATCACACAGCCAAATATAAACACTCCAAAAGATTCCTGCAGTGCACTGATGACATCAATATGTGGCAGGTGGTTGAAGAAGCAATGAGAAATGCAAAGCTAGACCTTTATTAAAAAAGAAGGTCTGGTTGCAGATGTTAAAGTTGGAGATAATCTTGGCTGTAGTGACCATGACATGTGAAGAGTTTAATATCACTAGGGAAAGAATCAGGGTGAAAACTAAAATTTTTACCCTGGACTTTAAGAGGGGTAATTTTTAACTTTTCAAACTCTACTTCAATTTATCCCATGGACTAGGGTTCTAGAAAGTAAAGGAGCCCAAGAGAGCTAGTTAATAGTCAAACATTACCTCGTCCAAGCTCAGGATAACTCTATCCTCTTGATAGAAAAATAAAGTAGAAGAGGCAGGAGACCTGTCTGCATAAGGAAGGACCTCCTGGGAAAACCCTAATGGAAATAGGAGTATGTGGGAAAAGGGTCTTGTTAATTGGGAGGATTAAAGAAATACTGCCAAAGTACACAGAAACTCAACAAGAAAGACCAAAGCTTCCTTGGAACTTATACTCACCAGAGAGGTGAAAGAAAACAAGCCTTTTCAAATGCATCAATGAGAAAATAAAGGCTAGGGAAATGATGGGTCCACTGCTAAATAAGGTGGGAGATACAGTAACAGAGGATGCCTCAGTCTTCACTCTTAAGACCATCCCTCATGAACTCCAGTCACTGAAAACAAGAAAGTAGAACTGGAGTGAGGAAGGCACTCTGCTAGTCACTCAGGACTGGGTTAGATATATAAACTGAACATACACAAATCCATGGATCCTGATGCAGTGTATCTATGTCTGCTGAAAGAGCTGGCTATTCCTGAGCCACTCTCCATCATCTTTGAAAGGTCATAGAGACTGGGAGAGGTGCCTGATGACTGGAAAAAAGCCAGTGTCATTCCAGTCTTCAAAAAAGGCAAGAAGGGGGAGCCAGGCCACTACAAACCAGTCAGCATCACTTCCATTCCAAAGGTGATGGAGCCATCTCTAAGTGCATGGATGAAAATCACAGAAACACAGAATCACAGAATGTTAGAGGTTGGAAGGGACCTCAAAAGATCATCTAAGTCCAACCCCCCCTGCTGGAGCAGGGTAAGCCTACAGTACCGTCTCAAGATGTCATACATGGGGCTTGAAACCAAGACTCCAGGAATTCAGAGTCCCATGCTCTGCCAACTGAGCCAACCAGGTGCCCCTGGAAAAGGTTATCAGGAGTAGCCAACGTGTATTTGCCAACAGGAAATCTTGCTTGACTTATCTGATATTCTTCTACAAAGCCATGACAAATGGGTAGATGAAAGGAGAACAGTGGACATTTTATACTTTACTTCAGTAATTCTTTCAATACCGTTTCACATAACATTCTTGTAGAAAAACTCTGGAGATGTGGCACAGATATTTGCTCTGTGAGGTGGATTGAAAACTGGCTCAATAACAGAGTTCAGAGTATTGTGATTAGTGATACACAGTTAAATTGGAGAACTGTGGCCAATGGTGTTCTCCAGTGACCAGTACTGGGTCCATTTTGTTCAACATCTTCAGCAATTACCTGGACGAGGGGATAGAGGGTACCTTCAGCAAGTTCACTGATGATATGAAACTGCAAGGAGTGGCTGATAATGCAGAAGGCTGTGCTTCCACCTCATGAAATGTGGGCAGGCTGGAGAGCTGGTCAAAGACAAATCTCATGAAGTTCAATAAGGATAAGTATAAAGTCCTACATCTTGGGAGGAATAACACAAATCATCAGTACAGGTTAGGGGTCCTTCTGCTGGAAAGAAGAACCTTGGAAAAGGACCTTAGAGTCCTGGTGGCCTATAACGGGGCAGCAATGTGTCCCGGTGACAAAGAAGGTCAATGGTATCCTCAAGCACATCACGAAAAGTGTGTCCAGCACTTCAAGGGAAGTTCTCTTCCTCCTCTATTCTATGCTCCTTGTGAGAGTGATTTACCTCAGTTCTATCCTGCACATCTTTGGTTGCTGCTTAAGCACATGAATTCTTGTCCTAACTACTTTTCAGAAACAGAGAGAACAGATCATTTTTTTTTCCTCTTTCCATTGCCATTTAGTTAAATAAAGGTCACCATTATGTCGCCTTTCCATCTTCTCTTTCTCACAGTACCAGTCCTTCTGGGCACGGTTCCTGGACCTTTCACCAGTTCTGTGAACTAGACTAGACTGTCTCTGAATTTCAGCTCTAGACAGTTTCCCTACATGTTTCTGGTAATGTATGTGCCCACAACTACTAACAGCCCACCACAATTTTAGTAATGGTCCCTAGAGCAGAAGAAGGATTTAGCATGCCTCACTAGCTATTGTTGTCATAAATTTCAGGGCAATGTGTGTCTTGTGGTGTCATTACATTGTTAATTCGCATTGAGCTTGCAATAAAATGTAATTTCCCAATCACTTTCTGAAAAACTCTTGTCTCCAACTGACTCTTCTCCCTCATTTGCGCCATTGATACTCCTTCCTGCATGCAGTTTTTGGTAAATTTGGGATTGAATTTCTTGAACATGCCTCTGCAAACACACCTAATAGTTTTCTAACCCTCAATGTCTCCCACAGTTTTATTAAACACACATCGTATTCGGGCATGGCTGGATAAACTTGCAGAAAAATGACAATACCATGAGATTCGTGTTCTGCTTTCTCAGTTGCCCAAAACCCTGCAGCACTTTGTCTCTCTAAGTGTATAAGGTAATGGCTTAGAAATTTTTCCACTGCTGCTAGGGAAGTTTGGACCATCCAATGGCTTTTTATATTCTTTTTGTGCTAAATACATGCCTACCAAATTTTAAAGATAAACAAGCAGTGGATAAAGGTTCACTTCCCTGTTTTGTCCTACATCTCTCTGCTTCCCTGTTATTTTTAAGGCAATCTTTTTCTCACACCAGAGCTTAGGTAAGGATTATGTGGTACAGAGAGATGGCAGTTTGCTGTTGTTGCCTGTTTCTGTGATTCACTTATGGTGAGGTCAGAAAAACAGTTAGGAAGTCCTCCTTGTCATACCAGCTGACTACTGACATTTGCTTTTTCTAAATTACAAATATTTGTATAACTAAATATTATATGCTCTCATCTCTGATTGACTGAAATGTGGATCCAAAAACTAGTGTAGACTAATATACACAGCTAATCCACAATTTTTAACAATTTACAGCTAACTCCCTATAATAGGGATAGATAATCTAGCTACCCCTATTAAATAATCTGTCACTGTCATCATCCAAAAGGAGGCAAAGTATGGATGGGCATGCAGCTACTAGCTGTGGACCGGCAGTCCAGGAGGAAGATGCTTTTTAACTGGTCTACAGAACGGCCATCGTTTCAGCTTGGTGACACTACTCAAATAATGTGCTTTGGTTAAAACCCTACTCAGCTATTTTTAGTGTCCGCTGTATGTAGATCTTTGTTTTCTTCGAGATGATTAACTGGTAACCAAGACAGATAAATAACTATTTGAAGATAATAATGCAGATACTGAATGTTTTTCAAGTAGACAGTAATTTCTATATAAACCACCAGTCAACACACACCCATGTCATGTTATTCATGTTTACATGATGCATATATTTCCTCTCTTTGGTTTGAAGCCTTGGGGTAAAAGAGTTCTGCTGATCACACAGTTCACTTCTTGTAGACTCTTAAATCAACAAGGAGAGATTTCAAGAATATTTCTAAAATGGGGAAAAGTTTGAATAAAATAAATTAATGTTAAATGCTTTTTAAGCTTTTGCCATTTCTTACTTTCTATTCATAAAATAATCTGTATACTTTCACCTTTTCAGAAACAGGAACATAAACAAAAAATAACATGTGGCAAAAGCTATAGATGGAGTTGTACCACTGTATAGATCTGAGGTTCATGACTTTTCCAGAAGGCCCTGATATCAGATATTTTTTGTGTTCTATTTTTTGCATAAAATTGAATCTTTACCAATTTAAATTTTTTGCCTATGTTGAAAAGTACTTTAAGCCATTCAGTGATGGATTATAGTACCTCTGTATAGTGAACAAAGGATTTGTTAATACGGCATGAGATATTTTGTGAGACAGGTTTTGACAAGGTCCTTGCTTCATGCAGTATGTAAGGGGGTTGCCAGTTATTTGGTAAGTGACATATCAATATTTCATTTTCTCTTGATGCCCGTTCTCAGCAGAAATGTACACCACAGCAAGGTTTATTCTGGGCTGGTCCTCCCAACCTCCATGTGCAGGCAGCCGCAGCCACTTCCCAGTATGGGAAGGGAGGAGAACAAAGCGATGGAAGACCTTTTCTCTCTGAAAGTGGTGTAAGTGAATGCACAGAAAAGCACTCACAGCTGTAGTGGAGTACAGACTCCTCCACAGATGAGTCTCTGTGCAGAATTACCATGTTTTAAACATTTACAAGTATATAGGTATGTCACTTACTTCATAGTCAAACGCCCATTGATCACATAATGCTCAATCCACCTAAAAAGAATACAGGAATCTCATCAGCAGAATTAACCTCTATCCACCCTGATTCACCGCTGGATTAAGTCTACCTTGCCTGTGCCTCTAGTCAGGGTTCCTGGAAAACACAGATTTGGGGCAATGTTAAAAATTACATTAAATTCCAGCATTTCTTCACTCAAATTATTTCACATTGTGACCTTAATGGTCTTTTATTATACTACTTTAGTATGTGTGTCAATGGATACCAGTTATGTTTTCTTACATGCTGTTTCCTTAGGTAATGTCTCTTGCCTTTGCTTAGTTGTGCTTTTATTTTCACTTTGTTTCTGCTTGTACACCACAACACTATTATTTGTTGTGATTGGTTTTACAACCACAGGGTTGGGGATGTGCCCTACAAATTTCTAAAACATCACACAGTTCTATGCTGTTATATAAATAGT
>VXBP01001421.1:0-28324 GCA_013400115.1 Rhinopomastus cyanomelas | reverse complement strand
AGCTTTTTTTTTTTTTGTACTTACGTCGGGAATGTTTTGTCGAACTTCTGAATGAGATGTTTATTGATTGTAATACAAATTTGATGGTCTGTCATTTTTCTGTACTTCGTTGTGTTCAATGCAAAATATTTTCATTAGTACTTTTAATGCAGAACAGGGTGCTACTAAAGAGACTGAAATTCAGAAGTCGTAACACTTGCAGCATTTATTAATGTAGTGTACAGCTATTCAAAAGCCAAAGCAATCCTTTCACTGACAATTACTGAAAAAGGTAAAAGCCCATTTATTCATCTTACAGGCATTACAGATAGGACAAATGACCTATAAGTATATATACATATATATAACGCACCTAGAAAGGGATAGAGAACAAAAGCAAAAGGATGGTGCTGGGAAATGCAGATGTCCAGGGGAGGTGGGATGTAGGAAGTAATAAAAAGTAAATCTGCTTTCCCTCTAGAGGCACGGACTCTCCCACTGTCTTATAGCAGTAAGACACATACAGGTGAAATCCTAATATGTTCAAAACAGTGTTTGTCACATATTTCTAAGCATTTCAGTTTGAATCAGCTAAAATTAGTTTAATGGAAACTTATAAAAAGACAACTAAAACTATATGCATGTCATAAATGAAGGCACTGACAAGTTCAAAAAATGTTAACACAGGGCTAGGCTCTGTCATCAGTTGATTCTGTTGATCAGGTCCAAGATGAGATTCACTAATTAATTTAGTTAATGTGTGAATGGGCTGAACCAAAAACAAACAAGGAGGATTCAAAACCACTTACAAAGTCATAGGCAAAACTGAAGATCTGCTTGATTTGCAGAAAAAACCCAATAGGATACATTTAATTCCTACGACAAAAAAAAAAAACAAACCCAAAAAGACATACAGAGATTACTCACATGTTCTTACATAAATGGGCTGAGCTAATAACTCCACGCTCTCAGGGTAATGAAATATCCTGTAGCTTCTTTCCTTCATGGAAACATGACATATATCTTTTAGTCTATGCATACATTCTCCGCTGTGAACGGTTTCTTTACGAGACAGTTCTCTGCTTCATGTGCCTCCAAGCCACTCTTCCATTTCAGGCACATCGATTACTACAGGCCACACATGGTGAAAGATTCCATTTCCACAAACAAGGAATTGCTGGTGGAATCTTTCTTCTGCTGACCCCTGAGGTTCGAATCTGAAATTTTTTCTCTCCTTCATGAAGCATATTCCAAAGGGTAGGATGGCTGCAGAGAAACCATCTCTGCAAAGAAGACAAGAAACAACCCCAAAAAAGAAGCAGGAAACAGGAAGCTCCAACCTAGTTGCACCAGTTCACAGAGGTGCCTATTGATCAAGCTGAAACTAAGAGAGAGCTTGGAATTGGAATTCTGAGCTTCTTATCATAAGTTGCCATAGTAACTCCAGATCCCGTAGTCTAACACCCATCAAATTCAAACTACAACAGCCCCAAACTTGACTAAAACCTGTCATAAGAAAATCAACCCAGAAGTCTGCTGTTTCTTTTAAGAAGTACTTTTTTAAAAAATAGAAGCTTATTTGGGACGTTTCAAATGTTGATGTTTCCTTGTCTCTTCTCATCAGTTGCCTGACTGTATTCTCCTGAAATGCCCAACTAGTGGTGTCATTAATCTGTACAGCTGCTTAGCTCTACAGGAGCTCCAACCAGGAGCACATGTCTCAGTTTGCTAATGATCAATTTTTGGAGATTTTAAAGGTACGTGAATTAAGCTGAAAAGCAACTGCCATTTAGCTGTAACAGCTGTAGCCCATACAGATAGAATAATTCATTAAGATAAAATAAAATTATATTTTGAAAAAAGTGAGGCGAAAAAACAACCTTAAAGTTATTCTAGCTGTGTTTCAAAAGATACAGACGTGAGGTCTGAATGAATCTACAGTCCTCAGTAAGAATACAGTATATTTCACAAAAGCAATGGAAATACTACCTCTCTAGAACAAAGTCCAAGAACAGTTAATACAGGATAAATATTTCTCTAACCTGTAATCTTGCAATCATAAGCTCCTTCATCTGTCAGCATCTCTTTATGAATCTTTTCATGTTTGGCTGCTGAGACTGTTATAAAGAGCAACCAACCTGGAGGTGCCTTTAATTTCTTTGAAAAACTGCACAATGGAGGAATAATCAAACAAAATCTACAGCAATGGTGTATGTTTATAATGGTTTTATAAAATCCCACAGGGATGAATGATGGCTGTTTTGCGTCCATATCTATCTTTCAACCTTGCAACCACGTAATTTAGAGGTCAGATGCACACTTTTTTTTAGCAACCTGGGCTCTACACAGCTATACAGTTTGCAAGAGACAAATCATAGGGGGTAGGAACAAAGCATCAGATCTCCAGGTGTTTCAGTGACACGCCCAACAACCCAGCCTAGATCTTAGTGTTATCTGAGTACCTGGAGCCATCTAAAGTATCTACCTTTGAACCTTTTTTGTTGCATAGCTGACTTGAGTCTCAAAATTTGTTTCCCCCCTTTGTAACACAAAGATAGTAAGTGCAGTATTCACGTATGATCACTTGAGGTTTATATTTGAAAAATGTAAACACAGAATATTGGGTTTTTGCTCGACTTCCCATCAAAATGCTACGTGGGAGAGGCTAAAGAAACCTGGTCCTTTTAAATAACTCCACATTTCAAACTTTGTGTTTAATTTTTCATGCCAGTTGCATTACACATTTAGAAATTAAGGGGGAAAAAGGAAGAAGAAGAGACAACAAAAGAACAAGCTTTCAATAATTAGCACAGCTTAGTTCTCTACTACTTACACACTACTGTAAGTTCTGTGGTTGTCACACATCTGAAATGACATTATTCATGTGTCAAGGTTAAGGCTGCTGGACATATTTAAGTGCTTCTACTTCTGCCTGCAACGGGGGCTGCCTGTAGTACAGTGTCTGACTGAGACCCCTCATGTTACCCTTTGACTACTGCTTTTAATTTTTTGACTCAAGAAAAATGTCTACGATTTTTAAATAATCTCTATAAGTGTTCATTGTTCATTCAGCTTCCTAGAGTAGCTTCTTAAGAGCTTTGCCTCACTATTACTATATTCTAGGCATAACAGGTAATTTTGACAGCACAAATTGTGGCATCTCCTAGACTTACAGAAGTCATTGTTGTGTACATTTAATATAAATAAGATAAAAATCAAGAAGCAGACTTCTTTGTATTTGAAAACTCTGAGATCTCCAGCAATTTCAGTTCTCAAGAGAGTACAAGTTTTTATATGCGTTCTTGCATCATCTTTGACAAAAACTTGGTTCAGATATTTTTTCCCATGTTCACATTCCGAAAGGAAGATTAAAGAGATCTTTCATCTGTACCCTATTCATTCTAAACATTTTTCAATTGTTTTGCATTCTAGAGTCTAATCTTTCTCATGTATTTTAAACTGAATGTTCCTTCTCTGCTGTCCCCTAGAGCTCTGATGGTTTTTTTTATGACCACGTGCTGGTCCCCTTCTTGCACATACTAGCTGGACTTTATCTGTAGTGTGACAGATTAAAAACCTCCAAACTCTAATAACACTGATTTAACTTTTTCTCATGGCTTTTCTAAAAGCAAATGTGTTTTGAAAGTTAGTATTTTGCATTATTAAAATATTTTGTAGCTTGATTTATTTACAGTGAGTCTTGAGTTAGAGATGCTCATACTGTTTTGTTGGAAGATTATCTATCACTGGGATGCAAGATCAGATTAGATCTGACACAACACATTAGTTCAGGTGCAGTGATACAAAAATGCATCTTACCTCTTTCAGGATTAACACCAATTCAGAAATACTGAATCTGCTTTTTGTGCATCAGCCAGAATCTGTGGCAGTTAAAAAAATGCCCTGCTCTTCTTGCTGTTTGGAATGCTTTCTGGTTCTTCAGGACGTAAAGTAGACCCAGCTCAGATTATTAGTTCTGAGCACTATGGAGGACACCTACTTCAGTTTCTAAAAGAGTTTAGTAGATTAGCATAAAAGCACAGATGCAGACTGTGCCAGCACCACATCTAAGCAGTAAGAGGTCCTAGCTTACTTGCTGGGGACAGGGGCAGAGTCAGAAATGGAAAAAGCCTGAACCTTGTGAACCTAGTGTCCAGGAACAGACAAGTTATTAATGTGTTATCAATACTATTTTAGCCAAAATCCAAGACACTCAACATATAGTACTGATGATTTTTTCAACAAATTTAAGGTGAGACTTCTCCTTAAAAAAATTTGTAGTCAAATAATTATTTTTTTCCTAAAAGATATTTCCTGTGAATTATGCTCTGTTCACACCTGAATGTTGATAGTGAAAGAACTGCACCATTGAAAGGCATCCACGGATTAGGTTTTCTAAGTTTTTGTCCTTCTAGCATGTAAGCAGTGACAATAAAAAATGCACCACCACTGCAGTGATTATCAAAATTCTGACTGAAACAGAACAAAATTAGAGACCTTTTTAACAGTTATGAAATGTGAGAGTTTTGTACTTTGGAGCTCTGTTGACTCTAAAGGTTGTATGGTCCATTCTGGCATGAGGAAAGACAGCTAGGGTTTCCCCACTGAAAATAGTGGCTGTATCGCACATTAGTTCTAACACTGATTCATCATGGCAAAGAAGTGGATTTAACTTCCAGTAGCACCACCCATCATGAGACAAGATGACCACAGCAGGAGCAGTTCATCTCAGAACAGCCCCTGGCAAAGAATAGTTGCCACCTTTTTACTGTCCAGGGTCTTCAGTACTGGGCGTTAATTAGTTCACTGTCACTGTTAGCGCCAGCATGTGTCAGTGAAAAACAGGGTGAAGGGGACATACCATCATGTGGCAGACTCTGTGTTGCTCCTAAATGAAACCCTACAAGAATAATTTTCTTACCAAGTATGCACAAGTACCAAAAGATGTAGTACTTCAGTATTCACAAGAAGAGTGCCGGCTCCTTGTTTCCTTTGTCGCTCTTTGATTCTCTGTACCAAGCATGGTTCAGCACAGTGGCATGTCCGTTTTACAAAGCCATCCACCTGCACGACAGGTCCATGCTGCCGTAGGGATCCATATCACAGGGTACCAACGGGGTCCCAAGGACAGCCAAGCAACAAGGCACCAAGGGGATCCCCGCACCGGGTCCCGGGCAGCCTCATGACAATGGATCATCCAGAGGACATGGACGCTTCCTCGCCCCCGACAGATGCGACCTGATGAGGACGGGGGGCTGCGGTGGTCCTTGCCCATCCGTGCCCTGCCAGGCCCAGGGCTGCCGCTAGACGTAGGGACCGTGACCAGTGACCGAGCCGGCTGGGGAGGGAGGCAGTCGACACCCCGTTGAGGAAGTGGCCGCAGCTGTGAGAGAAAACAAGGAAGCGGCGCTACCGCAGCTCTAATCGGGGTCCAGCCCCGCTCCCCGGCTGCGCCTCAGCACAGCACTGACCGGCACAGGACGCCTCGGCTCGCCTTGGTTCTACAGGGGAGCGGTGAGTAGCGGCGCGGGGCTTCGCCCACTGCCACCGCCCCTTCACTGCAGCTTCCTGCGGCCGGGGCGGGAGGCGCTGTCGCCGGGATCCTCGGGGGTCCGCGGCCATCGAGACATTGGTCTTCGTTATATGTGTTCTGACAACATTACTCAGTTTTATTCTTTAACACGTTGCTATATAAACTAGGAGTAGCAGTTGACTAGGTAAGTTTGAAGCAGTGTTAATTTGGACAAGAGAAGCAATACCTTTGTTAGGTGACGCTGACTCCAGTAGAAAAATGTCTGGTGGTGTCCCACTCTGGCCAAATTACGTGGCACATTTTAAAATACTCACATTTAAAAACAACTTTATTTCTCTTAAATAAGTTAACAGTCCATACGTATTACTTTTTAAAATATTCTTTTCTGTTAGGCTTCTTTCATGCTCTTTTTATCTATAGAAGCTTAGATCTCCTGAGCCCTTGGGTTGAATCTGCAGCCTAATCTATGGGCACAGGCCATCCGGTATGGAGCTAGCATCAGCATGAAAAGCTGTGTATTTTTACAGGCTTGGAAACCATAAACTGTGGCAGTGTAGATTATGTTGAGGCAGTTTGCTTAGATGAACTATGACTTCTTTTTTTTTGTCTTTTTCAGCCCTGTGTTGAGCACAGACAAATAAGGAAGTTTGAATGTTTTTTGTATTTTGACATTTATCCCGTGTGTGGGAGAAACATTATAGTGTGGTGAAGGCAAAATAGTCTTAACTAAAGGGTTTAGAATTGATTTGTGATTGATACAAGTGGCTGAAATAGGTAAAAGAACTGCTTCAGTTTTCATATTCACTTGAAATAACTTCAAAACCCCAAGAGAAATATGTCTGAAACATTATGGGTTTGATATTAACATTCTGTCAAAGTGAAGGTGAGCTGTGCCCCATTTGCATAGTGTTGTGATTCTGATAAAAAAGCAGACTCTGATAAAAAAGCAGACATTTATCTGAAGTCCTAGAAGGACAAAAGCTAAAATCTAATTTCAGAAGCAACTGAAAGTACATTATTTAAGTGCAAAATTACAGTTTAGAAGATTGACTTTTGGAAGATGGACTTAAGCACCTGTGAAGAAAGAGATGACAATAACAAAAAATTTCTATGTAAAAATTATATATGTATTTCCTTAATGCTCTACCATTTCTTTTGCATTTGTTATGCTAGAGGCATTGGAAGTGGTAGATGCCACTTCTGAAATGTGTATTATGTTCAGAGATCACAATCTCGCATGGTTATTTTTTTGCAAAGTAATTTTTGAAAATTCCACTTATTTTTGCCTCCCTAATAATTTTCCATTGTGCAGTATTTAGCAGAATGTGGTGAGTTTGTTGTAATTTCTGGTTTAAATACCAAGAGTGTAGTAAATTTTGTTTGCATCTGAATCCACTGAAGGTACTAGATAGCACCATACTTTTGCCAGCTTTGTAGGCTTTTGGATCTGTGCCTTGAGATTTGTTGTCTGCACATTACACAGGCTGTGCCAAAATCTGCTTTCAGTTGCGTGTGTTTAGTTCCAGATAAACACAGACGAAAAGAGGAACTTGTTCTAATACTGTAATTACAAGGAATACACCACTTACCTTCCAAAGTGAGTAATAGTTTACAGAAAGATTGTTCCAATGAGCTATCTAAAATTACTTGTTTTTTACCTGTATGTAAACATGTGCTTAAGGGAGCTACTTAACCAGGCAGAGTGTACCATTCAGTATATGCCTGTTGAAATCTCAAGATAGTCTTGGAGGTGTTCATGAGTGTGAGTAGTAATGTTCATAAGAATTAAAGCTTCTCATGTTCTAACCTCTTAGGGATTTGCAGGTTCACTTTCTTAATCTCTGATTTAAGAAAGTGAAATGATTTTTTTAAAATGGCAACAGTTTTAGGGTTTCTAAATTTTTTTCAATTTTTTCATTTAGTTTCTAGGTTTTTTTCTAATTTAACAATGGTTTTTGCTTAGAATTGACAAAAGAAGATAATCTTGAGGATGGGGGTGATGCAAGATCACTTTATGTCTCAGCTGGCATGTCTGTTTTACAGAGGAACATTTATAATATTTGCACCACTTCTACAGAGAAACATTATTAATTTTTGCCATTTAATTTAAACTCTTTGACCAGTCTCGTGAGAAAAATAAGTCCTGGGCTTTGCAGGATTAGACCCTATTATTTATGCAGTGTAGTACAATATACAAATATTAATGTTTACTTCAGGCATAGTGAAAAGTTACTGGTTAGTATTTGCATTTTCCTTGTTTAATTTAAGGTTTCAGCAGCAAGATTATGTAGCTAATGTTGTCTAGTCTTTAATTTCGTGTCACAGGGTAATGCGGAGGAATACAGTTAAGCAGAAGAAAACATTTTGCCACTGACTTCTGCATTGCTTGTTGGGGTGATGGAGCAACATTAGAATTGCAAGAGCAAAAAGTGTGAAGGAGCCTGTATACTCCTGCATCAACAGAAATTATTCCAGGAATTGTTGTAGGAATGGATAGTTGATAATTACTCATGAAGTTTGACACAAAATACCAATTACCTCAAAGAAATTAAATAAATTTTTGTAGCTTGTCTTTACATTCTAAAGCTAAAATTAGTTCATAACTTCCTGTCCCTGTATGTACAATGACTAATGGACACTTCTTTCAATGTCATTGTTGTGAGGACAGTGAGACTCACAGAATCTTAATGCTCTAAGGAGACCTTGGTAAAATCAAATTGCTGCAAGCCTTCCCTTTGTATCAGCTACCAAAGCAACAAATAAAAAAAAATAATAAGTGTATACTGTTTCTCTATCCATCAGTTAGTAACCTGCTGTTATCAGAAGGTTTTAGTTTGATCAGCTAGGACTACCATGGTGTTTCTCCAGCTTTGTCCTAATTTGCTTTGGGACAGTATCGCAAACAGATATGAGATGCCAGGTCCTGAATGGACAATACATTCAACAATATGTTCACAAATTTTCATCATTTCAGAGTGCAGGGAGGCAATGCGAGATGTATGTCAACACTGACACTGAGTAGAGGTAAGATATGAGGTGCTAAAACTTGTGGCACTGGAGTTGTGCAAATCCATCTACGCCCTTAAGGCAACTCCTAGGCTGGAGATGGAGTTGAAACTGGCAAGAATCGCAATTGTGGTTAAAGGTAGCTAGCAAAAACACAGGCAGGAAGTGTGAAAGGAGAATATGTGTGAAGAAAATGGACATGCAATTCCTTAAATATTTTAATATCATAAAATTTAAACAAATAAATAAAAATTTCCTTTTCTGTTTTTTTTTGGGTTTTTTTAGATATTAAAAAATCCATACCATAAGCAGCAACTTCAGTAAAATGAGTAAAATGATCAGGGGTTACAGAATCACAGAATCACTAAGTATTGAGTCTGGAAAAGACCTCTAAGCTCATCAAGTCCAGCCTATGACCTAACATCACCACAACCTGGACTATGGCGCTAAGCACCACATGCTTTCTTAAGCACCTTTCTTAAACACCTCCAGAGATAGGGACTCCACCACCTCCCCGGGCAGTCCATTCCAATGTCTGATCACCCTTTCCATGAGACTTCCTAACATCCAACCTAAACTTCCCCTGGTGCAGCTTCAGACCCTGCTGTCTAATCTTGTCACTAGTTGCCAGGGAGAAGAACCTGACCCCCACATATCTACCAGTTCCCTCCAGATAGTTATAGAGAGTGGTAAGGTCCTCCCTGAGTCTCATTTTCTCCAGGCTAAACAACGCCAGCTCCCTCAGCCTCTGCTCATCAGACTTTCACTCCAGTCCCTTCACCAGCCTTGTTGCTCTCCTCTGGACCCACTAAAGCACCTCAACAGCCTTGCCCCAGAATTACATACAGTTCTTGAGGTGAGGCCTCATCAAATCGTCAAATGCATCAGCCACAGCCTGGAACTACTCTCTTGGCTAGCCTTTCTCTTATTTGTTAACTGTGTTTGGAGAAGATTGTTAGAGAAGAAAAGGGAAAAACCAGAAAATTTGAGACCATAGCCTCTACAACATAGGTGTAGAAGACAGGGTATTTCTGCTTGCCTAAAACCAGTGTGACCAAGAGCAGCTGTGAGATGCTAGAGCTGAAGTGCTAAGATCTGTGCTGCTACTGCTGACAATGCATAGTTCGGTATTTAAAGGCTCCAGTGCCAATTTTAAATTTGAATCTGCAAATTTCAGAGGAATCAAGCTAAGTTTAAAACAATATTTTATTGTTCTTTATAAACTAATTTTCTTGACTTTTTTGCCTGAAATGTCAATGTCTTAATCTAGATTTAAAAAACTCAGGGTTTTGAATCCTGCTGTAAAGACAATTCTTTCTTTTCTCCTAAAAAACCCTCTTTTAAAATACATTACAGAAAATCATAAACTGAAAAATCATTTTGTCTTTTTATTTTGGAGAGAACAGCATTAATGTAGTAGTCTTTGACCTAAAGTGTTAGATTTTACTACTGCATTTCAAAGAATGTATATGAATTCTACCCTATTTTGCTCAAGATAGTAAGGCAAGCATGTTGCTTAAGTAAGGACTGGTTTTGTAAATTGTATACTGAGATTAGGTACTTATTCAGTCAGTAGACCATCTTGTAAGTTTCTGAGAATGGTAACTTATTTAAAATTAGTATTAAGGGGAAGAGCACTGCTCTGAGCAGTTCTGATCATGCCTGCTGCAGGAAACCCCAGAATGGAAGTGGGCAGTGAGGGTGGCTTTGAGTAACTATTCTGTCCTTATTTGCTGTTGGTAAGCAACCTCGTGATACCTTGGGTGAGCTGAATGATTACATGGCAAGTCTTCATCCAGTGGATGTAAAAAGATCTGGTCTGCAAGTGTTCTTATGTACAGGAGCACAGGAAGGATTCCAGTAAGGGAAGAGCAAACACAAGCCTATTGGAGCTTGCTTTCTTCAGAGGATTCAGAGCTGCATTCACTTGGTAGCAGTGATACGTAGCAGGAGTGGTGCTGCTTATATGAAATCCTGTTGCTTCTGACTCCCAAGGGACGAATTTTACATCAAACGGAGGCAGCTTTTTGGTATCCTGGTGTTGCAATTATCCGTAGCAGCAATTGCTAGTTGGCCATTTAGCAATGCACCCATTGATGCTGTGCAGAGAATGGCTCAACATGAGCAGCGAAGCCTGACTGCATGCTGTTTTGAATCGAGCCTGGCAGTTTGTTATGCAAGAGCTAGGGAAATGCTGCCTGTTGGCCCAGAACACACTGTGGCCCGGCACATCCTCTTTCTTCCCAGGGTGATAAATGGACCTTATCAAGAGTATTTCACTGGTCCAGGTGATGCAAATAGGTTTTCTTCATGCAAGGGAAGGGGAAAGCTTGTACTACTATCTGCATAGTTTTTCTGAAACATTTTCATGTTTTATCAATGAAGGAAGTANGATGTGTTCCTGTGTGTCTTGGTCTAGGTGATCCTGCTGTGTCAGGGGGATTGGACTAGATGATCTTTTGAGGTCCATTCCAACCCCTAATGATTCTATGTGAGAGGCAGGGTTACAGTTAATCTAAGTGGTCATTTGCTGGCTAAAAGGGATTTCTGGGTTGCTGGACTGATCCATTCATTATAGCAATAAGAAGCATGCTGTAGCTGTACATTAATTGATGTAAGGAGCCTTTTTTGCCAGGTAGTCTTCCGTAATGATGTGTATGTCATCTCAAAAGCTGTTCAGAAATAGATAGCTCCTTAGCTCTCTTGTATTTTGGAAAGCAGTCTTCCTTTGATCTGGCTCCTAAATAAAAAAAAACCTGTTGCATAGTTTTTTGGCAAAATTAAATATTAATGTTATCAGTCTGGCTGTATGAATGGGAATTCCTTTCAAAAGAATAACACAGAGATTGCTTATCCTTTCTTCCATAGCTCTCTATGTGGACCCTTTCTAACTGCCAGCAAGAGCCAAGCCACTGTCTGTTACAGTGCCCCTGTAGCAGAACATTAACCTTGCTAAAGCATCCCATTAGGAGCTTTTAAAAGAGTAAAGTAATGTGTCAAAATTTTTATAGACTAGAAACCTGCACCATGAAATCTTGATCAGTTTCGTAGAAACCTGCCTATTCTATGACTATGAAAAGCAAGTTATTTTTGTTCCTGCGACCATTTCTTTGCATAAAGCAAGATACTGCAGAATGTTTCAGATGACAGATTAATTTGGTCTGAAAGAAGAACCTGCCCGATTTTTCCATTCTAACTCACAATGTGAGCAGATCATTGAGGTATCCATTCAGCAACAGGTTTCAGCCATCGTAAACACGGAGCAAGAAGTTTCAAATAAATTAATGAGGTATAATGGGATTCAAGTGTTCTTGGTTTACTGTTCACTGAACAATACATGATTCTGAATAGTTGTGTCTGAGAAATGGATATTGTTATCTATGTTTGCAGCCTCCAGAGTGGGAATGAAGTAGAGAAAGATATAGCTAAAGCTCATATTCCCATGATAGCTTTGGAAATGTCAACCTATTATTAACTAACCAACTAGTTAAAAGAAACCTATTAAATGAGGATACTTATTGGAACCAGAAAGTGAGTGTAACTTTTGAGTCTGCTCACGAGTAAAATCACAGTGGATTTATCCCTAATGTCAAATTAAATCTCAGGTTTTGTTTTAGTCCTGTGATGACTTTCAAGATTTGAGGCTGCTGGGTTATCTTTTATTTTCAAGATGGAGCTTTTAATTTTCTTCCATCTTCTCTTTGATAGTAGTGACTTCCTCCTAGAATGATGATGCTTTAGGTCTAAGAGATTTCTTCTTAACCAGCTTTTTTTCTAAAAATATCAGAAGGAATAAAAAGTACTGGGGCTTGAATTAAGCTAGACTTTGTCAGTCCTTTTGGTAATAAAAGTCTACCGTATCACCAGCTCTGGGCTTAGAGCTGCAGTTTTCTCTTTTTGTGTGTGTTTGGAAATTGCATAGATATTCCAAGATTTGCCTTCCTGGAAACTGAGGAAATATTTGGCTTAACATTATTGTTCATGCAACAATCTGGGAAATCCACAACTTCTGGCAACTTACTTCTGAGTAGTGAAAAACAGCTGACAGTGGCAGACCTTAAAAGAAAAAGTTGTTGGAGTAATTTTTTTGTGAAAGTTTATTGATAGTTTGATGTGCTTTAGTTTTACTGGGCTATCTTGACCTTAACAGTTTTGTCATAAATGTCTCTGAAAAAATAGGAGTCTATTCCATCTGCAAGGAAGTTGTGTTGATATACTCAATATCACTTTGAACCCGAAAACTTACACACAGTTGGGTAGCTGTTTAAATCTATTTTTAGTGCTTCTTCTTGCAAGTAAGCTGGTAATACTTTTGATTTGCTCTTCACATGTTTTCACTGACATATCTGTAAGTTCGTTTCACAGCTCACTCTGTGCAGCTGTAGTCACGTGTGTGGTAAACAGAGGATTTTATTTGTTACTGTATTTCTGCAAATACAATAAACTTGAAATAAAACTAGCAAGGACCTTTATACATCATGTACTTCCTGAAGTATTTAGAGATAGTTTTATTCTCCCTGAGACAGATTTTTTTTACTATGGCCCAGACCAAGGCTAGGGATTTTTCGTCAGCATTGGGAAGAGTGAGTTATCTCTGTACTCTTCTGTATGCACTGTAGAGCCCACAGCTGGTGCAGGTGAAAATCTGTCAGTGCCTAGTTCAGACCTTGTCACAGTCTGATAGTGGGAGAATGATCTGCCTGGAGTATCTTGAATGTTTTCCTTCATGTGTTAGCTCAACCTTTTTTTTTAGGGTGATTTAATGGATACCGATCAAAGTGGAATACTTTCCCCCAAAGGAAATAAACTTCCACACAAGTGATACCATCTTTTTAAGGCAGATGTGCTTACTTTGACAAGAGACTTTTAGCCAGAGGCAATGATTGCATTTGTGACAGTGTAAGAGCTCACTGGAAGAGGAGGTACCGGAACGACTAGTGGAGCATGGCAGGTGTGTGGAGAGAACCGTTGATAATTTTGTGTTGTTAGGGTTTTTTTGTCTTTTTCTAAGGACAAAAGAAAACACACAACTTTTTAAAAGGTTTAAATATTCTTTTCTTAAATATATGTGAAAACTTTAGGATTCCAAATGCCAGAGAAAGAATAATTCTAACCCATCAATCCCTGGCTTTTGATGGTGTTTTTCTTTCAGTAGCATTGGGAGCTACTTAGGAGATTAAAGCAGAAAGACTTTTTCAGAGGACAATTATGATATGTGATGAAGTTTGGACAAAAGAGACACCCCCCAAAAAAAAAGGTGCTGTGAAAGAGGAAACAATAGATTATTGGCATCGAGGAAGAATCTTTACCAATCAGTACCCTTTCATGGCCTTGGTACAGAAAATTACATAGGAAAACCCTGAATAACATGAATGTTTCAATGGTTTTTTCTGTGCATCTGCTTGCCTTATAATAGGGTAGTAATTGTCTTGCCGAGTCAAGTAGTATTTCCTCAGGAAACATTTTAATAGCTAGAGTGCCTGGAGTAGTTTGATGATGTCAGAATGTCAGATACACAATTTAGAATAAGTGAGGGAGTTACTGGCATGTTTCAATGGAGATAAAAAAGCATATATCTGAGTGTATTCAGTATAAATAAAAATTACTCTGGGAAGAAAATCCAAAGAAAATGTATGTCTAAAATCACACATTTTTGAAGCAAATAATAAATCTAGGTCTGTCTGTGATGTTTTGGTTTTATTTTCCAGTTCTTTTAATGAATGGCTCTTTGAAATGAGAGTGAAGTAGTGTTTTCACTAAACCTAGGAGATGAAGCACTAATATCACGTGTACAGCAGGCAGCATTTTGTTCTAATTTGGCCAAAATACTGAAATTTTACCTGCACAAGGGCAAATAATCTTTTCTCTTAAGCTGAGAAAGGTACTAGCAAGGCTAGTAACTTTCAAAAACATGACCACTCCAAAGCATGCCACAGATTGAACAGTGCTACAAATCAGTGATATTGTTATAAGACCAAGGCTGTGAAGGGCCCTGTAGAAATGTTATGGGGGCCCAAAGTTACCACATTCCCTTTTTGTTCCCCAAAATGATTGTTTGTTTTAATCAAGCTATAGTTCCAAAGAATAAATCAAGGTGTTTAAAAAACCTAACAAGAATACTACAGTTGTTCTAAAGCATTTCATGACACCAGAGAAACCTGAAAGAGAGAAAATGCACCTGAAGCTGAATGTCTACAGAGTAAAATACGGAACTTGCTAGTCAAGACAGTTGTGTCTGAGAAAAGTGCTAAGAAATAGTGAAAGTTTAATTTGCTTAAAAACTGACAGATAGCTTTTGGCTAGGATTGTGTGTTTAACAACAGGTATGTTTTACAGTCCATGCAGGAAGAAAAACAGTGCAGCATAAAAGCTAAGGTCATAAGTAAAAACGTGCAGGGACTAGTGACGGACATTCAGTTGCATGAGGAAAAAAATCTTATGCAGAAAACACATGAAGAAGAAGGCCCAAGCAGGAGTGATAGTCTGTAAGCTTGTTAGAGATGCATTAGGAGCCTGAAACACATGGCTTTAGGCATCAATAAACAGCCAGGGCACTTGTCTGAGCAAGATCAGTGTGCTGTTGGTGACCCCATATATGTCGTTTCTGGCTTTGAGTCAGTACAACACACATCACTCTCAGTGTGATGAATAAGGTTTTGTTTAGAAATGTCACTGTCTACCGAAGCTGCAAAAAACATCAGTGTTACTAGCTGCATTAAGTCAGATTTCAGGATTTTTTTTTCAGCATTTCAGAAAGTTTACCGTAGCGACCAATCAAATCCTAGTTTATTTGAACAACTGGTGAAAACAATAATCTGTTCAATTTCCTTCCCTAATGACTTGCTTTTAAATATTCATGGTGTTCTTTCTTAATTTCTCCATAAATTTATCATAAACTTTCCCTCTTCTAAGGTCTGGATAGAAATTACCTCTTCATGTTTATTCAGGAAGATAAAGAAGACTTTTAAAGGTAAGCCAATGAATCAAATTAAGAACACTGTTCAGCTGCCTAGATGTACTGGAAGGTGATTTTAAAGGTGCATGGATGGAATATATAAGATACTAAGCTCTTATGTCTGGACTACCCACTGTGTTCAACACCAGTGACAAAGCTGCCTAAAGGGAAGTAGATGCCTAATTTTCCTACATATTTGTATAATTTTTTGTTTCTTTCGTATAAATTAACTGTGGTGTTCACCTGAATATGTAGCTCCCTTAAAAGTAACATTTAATTACTATGAGGAGAGTTGCATTACTCTTTCTGTTAGTGTTACGCTCAAGCGGATCTCTCAGGTAACCAGCTGTGCTTCCTTCAGTGCTCTTAAAGTTATAGTCTTACATTCAGCATTCAGGGACTTAATCTCCATTTTATAGCCTCACATGTCTAACTGCTGACTTGATTGACAAGCTCACCATTATTTACCCTCTGGAGAAGGAGAAAACTGTGAGTCCAAATACATTTTCTTCTGCTCTAACACCTGTCCTAAAATGCTGTTAAATTCCCAAAAAGAAGGCAAGATTTTAAAACTCCAGCCTAAGAGAACAGCCATCGTAAACTCAGAAATCCTTCCAGAATAAATGCTGTCAATTACCTAATGCTTTGTCTGTCCTTGCTACTATATCTTAGCTTGGAGAAGAGGAGACTGAGGGGCGGCGTCAATTAATGTGTATAAATATTTGAAGGGTGAGTGTCAGGAGGATGGAGCCAGGCTCTTCACAATGTCATCTAGTGATAGGACGAGGGGCAATGGGTGTGAGCTGGAACATAGGAGGTTGCACGTAAATATGAGAAGGAACTTCTTCAAAGTGAGGGTGACAGAGCACCAGAACAGGCTGCCCAGGGGAGTTGTGGAATCTGCTTCACTGGAGATTTAAGACCCGCCTGGATGTGTTCCTGGGCAGCTTAGTCTAGGTGATCCTGCTGTGACAGAGGGATTGGACTACATGATTTTACGAGTTCCCTTCCAATCCCTAATGATTCTATGATATCAGTACAAATATTTCTTAATGTTGCTGCACACAGTATATTCTTCATACATTAGACATGATGGATAAACATTGCCTGAAATCCATCAATGTTAACTTGATTTGCAAAAGTAAATCAGAAATTTGTAATCTGAAACAGTTCTAAGTAAATCACTTGTTAAATCTGAGAGTTCATAAGGATCCTGCTGCTATTAATTCATGTTAATTAAGAAATGTTCTCTATATTTAAGTTTTTATAGCAAGCCTTCTTGTTTATTTGAGCTTCGAATATCTCCATTACATGTTCTGAACAATTAAGAGAAAGTCCCATACCAATGCCACAGACATTTAATCTGATTTCAATTTTAATTTCAATTGCAACCACTTATTCAGAACTGTTTAAAAGGTATAATATTGTTAAATGTACACATCACAGAAGAGCATTAGATGTAGTCTAGAAACATCCTTTTAGAAACTGAAGAAAATAAATGGTGTTATTTTTCTTGGTCACAGCCAATATCTTGTCTTAAAACGGATAGGACACTGAACAAATAAGATGCTAAAGTAGTTCTGACTGATCAGTGAAAGGCACATTTCTGTAGAAGCAAATTTTCATAATTTCTGACTTAAATTTGTCCAATTCCAGGTTAACTTTAAGTATCAGAGCGAGGACAACCAGTAGCTGAAATCATGCAGTGGTTCCTTAGGTAGAGTAGACCAATACTGAGCACTGGCAGTGGAATTTTCTAGTAATCTTCCAAAAATATTGCTTTGATATTTTTCATAAATATCAAACCTTACATGCGGAACGCTCCTCTTACTGCTTTATTTTTCAATGCATTCTTCAAAACTTCTATCAGGAAAATTGTAATCTCCTTGTAGAGGTGCCTGTTGTGCCAAAAATGTATTATTGCCCCTAGTCTTCATGTCAGAATTATAAGAAGTTTTTGAGATTGCCTCAACTCAGAGTTTCCAACACCTTAAACAGATGTATTTTAATGGTTTATTGTGACTGAAGAACAGCCCTGTGGTGAAGAGTTAGGGGGTATTGATGGGTGAAAGACTGGTTCTGAGAAACCATATGCTCTCAAAGCCCAGAAGACCAATCACCTCCTGGGCTGCATGAAAAGAAATGTGGCCAGCAGGTCAAAGGAGGTGGTTCTATCACTCCATTCACCTCTGGTGAGATTGCTCCATCTCTGTGGTCCTCAACACAAGAACGATATTAACCTTCTGGTGCAGGTCCAGAAGAGGGTCATAGAAATCATCAGATTTGCAACTGTGCAAGTCACTGCAGCCAAGTCATTATCTCTGCTGGAATGAAGCTTCCTCACAGACCAGAAACTGTGGACACTATTCCCCGTGGCTGCTGCTAAAAGAGACTCTAATGTCAACAGGGTATCCAAGATATCTACATGCATACCCATCACAGCTATCTACTTTTTACCACTCTCTTCATTTCTTCCAGCATATCTTCCCTTGGCATATGTTGGCAAGTATATAAATGGTGCTGAGCCATTGTCATACATTGGTGGGCTTGGGCTTTTGTGGGCTTGCTGTATCTGCTGGCTACTTGACTCCCAGCATGTGGAATGGGAAAAGCTCATCCCCTCTTTCCTTATTCCTGTAGCTCATGTCTTTACTGTCTATTATTTTTCTTTCTGTCTTTGATTTTCACTGGAGGAGTGGAGGAGTTCAGGTTTTCTATACTTTCTCCCTTGCTCACTACAGAGGAAAGAGAGGTGGGCAGGCTGCATTGTTTTAATTGCAGCGCTTTTTTTTCTCTCTTCTTTCTAACGTTTTTGTAGGTCTTAAATAAAGCTTGTTTTCACTTTGAACTTTTCTTTAGTATCATTTTTTTTTTTGTGTTTGAAGACCCTGGGAAACCTCAATCGGGACAAAAAGTAGTGCTCCATCATGGGGCTGAGATAAACTGGGAGAAAGACAAAAAGGTGGATCAGATTTGAAAATGTACATTGGGAATTTATTTCATTTTTTCTGTTATCATGCTGGAAGGAGGAGTAGTAGAGTCCTCTGGTAGTTGTGCCTTTCCTATTGTCTTACATGTGCTGTGTAGAGAGTAGGAATGGAATGTCGTAGTTGTAGCCTCAGAGGATGAGCCCATAAGGTGGAAGGCAGTGCTAAAAGCCTGCAGTAAAGGCAATTTGCGCCTCTGTGATAATTTGTTGACCTAATTTTAATTTTGGTGTGGGAAGTCCTTTGGTGTTGATGTTAAGTGATTTGAATGGATTTGAATCATGATTCCTAAATATGTGATTCCCAGAGGCAACGGGTGGAGTGTTTGACTGGTTGTTTTAGACTGAAGGATTGGGTTGCCCATTGGAACTACAAACTTTTCCCAGTTTTGGTTGTGGCCAGTTAGCACCTCTGGAAATAACTGTATTTGGATGAGGGGAGAAAATGGCATGACTGGCTTCTTGTTTCCAGTGTGTGGATTCTTTCTATTTGGAGAGCAACTATGCATCGCTGGACTGAGCATGCCACTTGCAGACATTTTGTTGCACCTTAGAGTGTGGTGATAGAGGAGAGTGATTGGAGCAGTTGTGAGCTGCTTCATCTGACAAAAAATGTTCTTCCAAGTACTCTTGCAAGCATACTGGTCTCATTGGTGTCAATATATTCACCTCCTATCCACTGAATTTGTATCAGCAGGTATGTAGGGTGTTCTTCCCTAGGTCTTCCTAGGGTGTTATATCAGATAGTCATTTAAATGTCACTAATATGAATAATAAACCAAATTCAGCTTCTGCATTCTGATGTCCCCTCTTCAATAACTTGAAAGATACAAAAGTCATTCCAGCGCGCTAATTAGCTGTCCAGGCAGTGTAAATTTCCAATGGGGTTTAATGAAATTACATTTAACTGCTGGTAATGTAGTTTAGAGGCTGGGATAACTCAGGGAAGACAGAACTCAAGAATAATAGTATTCCTGTAGCTAGAGTTCTTCAGAGGCCTTGTGAATGTTTGGCTCTTTTCAAAAATGTATTAACATATATAGCAATGTAATCTCATATAGATTACATGCAAGACACTGTTTTTGTGTTTAAATTAAGAATAAAATAATTGAATTATAAATTTAATTGTTTATGTTATATTAACTAATATTCTTCAGCAGTGCCGAACAGGATTATTTTCTATGTTTTTGTTATATTTAAATATATGCTGTTTGAACCAGACACTTTCAAAAGAATGCTATCACTTTTTTTCCCCCTTCAAAAAACCCTTGGTAAATCCCCTTTGGGAGCAATGTTGCCTATTTTAGTATAGGACTTTTGTCCATGCTCAGCCCACATACTGGCATAAACTACACTATAATCAAAATTATAATGGCACAAAACTGGAATAAAAACTAGCTTTCACTGAATCTTTCCTACCTAGTTATTTCCTTCTATTGTGAAACATCTCAAGGGTGGATATACGTATTCAGGCAAGTGAAAATGTCAGAATACCTATACAGGGGCAGAGAGAGAAAAAGATAAAGGGAACTTGTGCAGTTATACGGGAAAAAAAATGTATTATATGTATATATAATATGTAATGTCAAAAGACTTTTTTTTTTATTTAGAAAGACAACTTACAAGAAGATAAAACAAAAAAATTTATCTTCATTCCAAATGTTTTTTGTAAATGTATTACCTACATACCATAGTGCACTGTCTGTTATGAATTTCCCCCCATCTTTGAAACTGGTACTCACATCTCTGTCTTTGTTTTTCAGATATAGTATACTAAGTTTGCAGCTTGGAAAAGAAAAAACATGGCTTCTAACATGGCAAACTCTGCTAACCACTTGCCATACTTCTTTGGCAATATTACCCGTGAAGAAGCTGAAGAGTATCTGATGCAAGGAGGAATGAGCGATGGACTATACCTGCTTCGCCAAAGTCGGAATTACCTGGGGGGCTTTGCCTTATCCTTGGCCCATGGAAGGAAGGTCCATCATTATACAATTGAGAGGGAGCTGAGTGGGTCCTACGCTATTGCAGGAGGCAAGTCACATGCCAGTCCAGCTGAACTCATTAACTATCACTCAGAAGAAGCTGATGGACTTATCTGTTTACTGAGAAAACCTTTCAACCGACCACCGGGTGTGCAGCCCAAAACAGGACCCTTTGAAGACTTAAAAGAGAATCTCATCAGAGAGTATGTCAAGCAGACTTGGAATTTGCAGGTAAATCTGGGTCAATTTTACCACATTTTTATGGATTTATGTTCAAGTAGACATGTTGAATGCTGACTTGTTCTGTATCATTCTTTTGTAGTTAGTCTTTTTCTGTGATCATAGAATCATAGAATCATCATGGCTGAAAACAACCTCCAGGGTCATCAAGTCCAACCTTTTCTCCTAGTGCCTAACCTCTAGACCATATCCCTAAGCGCTGCATCCACCTGTTTCTTAAACATATGATGTTATTTAGACTATGTCCAAGATAGAACTGCTGAGAAAGACAGAAAGACAGCCTGAATTCTGTCCTTAAAATTATTGTGAAAAAGCCATTCTCAGTATCAAAGAGTTGGGACACTAGAACAAGACTACCACTTCACCTTGGGGTGCCATAACTTATGATTATGAGCTTGTGGGGTTACTCTAGGTTTTAAATATCATTTAGTACTAGCAAGTACCAAATGTGTTCTGTCCTGCAAAATACAGGGTGCAATGCTCAAACTGGAAAAGCCTAAAACTTACACTACATTTACTGCAAGTGATAAGGCTTAAAGTTTTTTCTCATCAGTCTGACCCCAAACTAGAAGGAAGTTGATGAACTCAAGCTGAAAACATGTGAAACTACAAGTGATTTCCCTCAGATTCTGAGCCAAATTTGGAAATTATAACTTGTAAAAGGGTTTAGAAATGTCTAGGTTATACCTAAAATATAAATGTAGCTTATTCTAAATTTGCATTGCTGGCTTCAATACAGACATGCTGCAACAGTGCAAAGTGTGTTCAGTTCATTTCAGGAAGCTGTAATAAGGGCTAATAGAGACACTTAAGGATACTTATCTCTATCATTAGTGTAAAAGTATGATGTAATTTTCAGTTAAAATACTGATATTCTTAAAGCTTAATTCGATATTGTTTTTCCTTCTGTTCCCCAAAGGTAAAGAAAGAATCCTAGATTTGTGTTGTTTAGACTACCTTATGTTCTATTCTGGTTTTAAATGTCTTCATGGCAAGCAGATCTTTTCTTTATATACAATGAATACACTTGGATTTTGTATGTCCCAAAAGCAATCCAGTACTGGGAATCTACCTGTCATGTTTTCATGCAAGAAGAGAGTTTGACTATAACAATGTGGTTTTACCACTCTTTAGGGGCAAGCTCTTGAACAGGCTATCATTAGTCAAAAGCCTCAGCTGGAGAAGCTGATTGCCACTACAGCCCATGAGAAGATGCCATGGTTCCATGGAAGGATCTCCCGGGAAGAATCAGAACATCGTATCCTCATTGGTTCAAGAAACAATGGAAAATTTCTGTGAGTGTCTTCATCTGTGATATTGTGGTTTTCCACCAGTGTTACTACGTGGTTCCCTTGAATTAAGCTCGGATGAAGTTATGGCCTAAATAGTCACTTATGTCGCAGTGAGAGAACCCAGTCCAGCAAAATATATAGAGCATAAACATTTCCATACTAAACTAGTAACTCCAAGATTACGTTTCTATTTAACTGAAGATGGGAAACTACAGCAAAAGTACAATTCAAAGTACAGGTTTTTTTCATCAAATACTATTTTTAATTCTAAAGGAATCATCAGAGAAGGTCAATACCAAGAAAAATTGATTGAATGTTGTTTTATAACTCTGTGTGCTTTAGCACTGTGATAGGTTTGCCTTGGTGTCATCACACTTCACCTCCTCAAAAGAACACGGCAGTAAAACAGAATGGAAAACTTGTAGGTCAAGATGATGACAGAGAGATTATGAACCACTAGCCTGGGAAAAGTAATTTATTATCATTTAAAATAGAGTTGAGCAGTAAGAATTAAAGACAAAAACATAAAAATCACCTTCCCATAGCTGAAATTTTCACAGGCTATCAAGCAGCTCAGGCAGAGAGGGGTGAGGGATGGCAGTTCTGGTGAGTCTGTAACAGATTCTCTCTGCTGCTCCTTCCTCTTCACACAGTTTCATGCTGCAAGATGGGTTGTCCATAGAAAATACCCTTCAGCAAATATCTGCCTAGTTGGAGTGCTGCTCCACCATGGCGTTTCCCAAGGGTGCCTGAGATGCCTGCTCCCTGCCTTCCCCTCTGCCCTTGGCATTTGTACTGCTGCTTCTGTTTGTGTATTCTACACCTACCATTTGTACACACTTTCCCAAGGATTTTTTCATGAAGGCAGATGAGATGCACACTCGGTTGAGAGGCTTGGCATTGCCCTGCGCAGATGTCTACTGGGGCTAGCATGATGAGTCCAAGTAACCCTCTGGCCTACTGCCCAAGCCTAGCCACTTGCACCCAATACTTGCTTAAAACTGCTTTATCCTTGGTAAAGCCATTTTTTGTATGCCACTCTCTGTATTTACCTCAACTTTTTTTTTTTGAGTACAAATGTGTTATTTAGGGTCCATCATCTCATGCAGATTAGAGCCAGTCAAAATCCTCTAAAAAAAAGTGTTACTTTTGTAAAATAAAAAAATGAGTGCTTTCACTGAGACATTTTCTGTCCCACCCCTCTGACAAAGCTGTATAAATCCACAGAGGAATTTCATCGCCTGCCTATGTGCCTACATAGCCTGTGCCAGCACTCAGCTGTCTTTTACTTTTTTAAAGCTAATTCAAAGTAAGACCCCAGGGGTGAGTGTGGGATGGATATGCCTCTTCAGTACCAAGTCTTTCACCTTACTTCAATTATGTGCTGTAACTGTGTCACTCTAATTGCTCATGCATGTGTAATCTCTCCATGTTTCCGTGTTTCAATTTAGTTGTCAGGAGCTGGTAATGCCTCTGTTTCTAGTAGAATTAATTCCTGTTGAGTCTTCCCTATGAAAACTTTGAGCATATTAACAATTCATTTCTTGAAATCTCTTTCCTTCCCTTAGTTCTAAAGATTCTTCTGTTTCATGGTCACTGTCACCCAAATTGCCATGCAGTTTTCAGCCTCATAATCACTGTTTCTCAGGTTCACATCTGGGGCTTACGTATCTCTTTGCTTTTGTTGCTACTCGGAAATAAAAATTGTTACAGAGTCCTTACTGAGTGCGTAGGAGAAATTTCATCGGTTTGATGAATACGTTAACTATCACAGATTAGCAGGACAGCAGTACCGTAGCACCTTTCCTTTTCATTGCCCTGTGACCTGGCTAGCTTGTTTTCCTAGTTTTTGAATAAGTAGGTGGATATGTAATATGAAACAAAGCAGCAACTTTTTTTTTTTTAATTATGTGGGGTTTTTTTTCTAATAAATTGTTACTTTCTGTATGAAACTGTTACCTCATGAGTATCAGCTGAGTTATTACAATGATCTTGTATTAAAGCTTGCAGGTTGCATTTTCTGTAGTCAAAGTGCTTCTTTTTGGGATGAATTTAAAAAAGGAAGATAAGTTTTCTTCAAAGCTAACATTTTGTAACAACAGGGGTGGGCTTTGGAGTGAGAGAGTGTAACTTTTCAGCAGAGTTGACATTTTCAGTCTCTATTATAGATCCTGGTCTCTCTATTTGTCTATAAGCACTCCTACAGCTCTGAACAGAAGTGCTTCCCTAGCATTTTTCACTTTGCCTTGGAGATGGCCTAGGAGGTGTTTCTTGTGATTTTTGCAGTAACATGCTCTGTGAGCTGTGGAGAAAGAAGTGAGACCTCCTGCTGTGGGTCTGGTTATGTCAGTGCGTACGAATCTTTCATAGTTCTGCTGGAACTTAGGCAATTACTTTCACATCAGGTAGATAAACCCATGGAGGAGAAAATACTAACTTTAAAATTCTATCTAAACCATGTGAAGTGCCACTGGAACTTAAATAATCTGAAAATATAACATAGTGTATTTAGCTTCCATGTCTCTTATTAAGGACAGTTCTGTATCTGTAGGGTGCTTTAGAGCTCAGGGACCATTTGGCTGCTGATTACTCGTCTTGCTTCCAGAGATGAAACAGGGTGAGGTCTTCATCTGCCCTATAATTCAGAGCCAGAGCAGCAAGAGAAATAATATGTTGTTCATTTGTGTCAAAAATAAGTTATTTTTTCCTTCCTGAACTGTTGAGCTGTCAGATTGATACACCTAGAGGTTCATAGCAGATTAAAAAAAGGAACTAATTCAGAGTGGTTTTCAGTTTTCTGCAGTGGTTTGCTTAATCAACATGGGCTTGCTCTGCAGGCCTTGAGAAATAAATAACTCATTTCTTAGCTAACAGTGGCAGAAAATTGTTGAGTGCATTGTTTTAAGTTTCAAGCATGGGTATCACATATTTTTTTCCTTACTCGGCAGCAGCAGCACATGTCAGAATCTGTGGACTGAAAACTGAATTTGTGCTGTGACTGAAACTGCTTAGGGACTGTTATTTCTCACATTGGTTGAAACACTCAAGCCTTTTAACTTGAATGCAAGGTAAAACTTCAAAACTTCCAATGTCTAGGAGAAGTTCACTTGCTGAGCCAGAAAGTGGAGCCCGGGAATACACAGGGAAGCTAGATTTTCAACGAGATGAGGCTATTCAGCAAGTCCACAAGCGGTGCTGGTACATGACAAAAATAATCTTTTTTATTATGGAAAAAACCCGTATTTTAGAAGGCTGGAATATTTCTTTATACTCTTTTATGAGAACCTTTAATGTGTCATTACACCAGAAATGTGCATCTGACCTACCTACCTCGAAACAAAGTCCAGTACAGTGATCTCTATGAGAACACATCTAACATATAGATTTCTTTAGCACTGCTTTGCAGCACCATGTATTATCCAATCTGTATTTTTTTTTTTTAATATAAGGTTGAAAAACTACTGAATTGGAGTTGAAAATATCATGACTAGCATCATAAATCTAACACTGCAACTCATGCAATCCGCTGGAGAAGGTCTGAGCTAACTGTGGGTGTTGTACTAAGGAGTTTTCAAATGTCTTTGTAAAGTTTTTCTCAAGATTGAAGTCAGCTAAATAAAATTGTATGTGGGTGCCACAGAGTTTATTTTCAAAGCCAAATGAAGAAAAAATACTGTGAAATGAAGTGAGATAAGAAGCAGTACCCAACTCTTCCAGGAAGAGCACAGATAAAATATTCTTTAATTTCTCTACACAATTTGGAGGAAAAAACACAGCAATCAAATAGGAAAAAATAGAGCATTCCTGAAACAGCCTAAAGATCAATCAAGATAGATAATTTTGTCTATGTGTCAATCCCTTGTTAACTTAATTAACATACTTTGCATTGTAGAATGATTGTTTTCAGCAGTCTTCTGTTTTTGCATTAGACTTTGCCTAGTCGGATTAATAATTGTAAAATATGATGATCCTTGTCTAGATTACCACAGATAATGCTCTTAATACTATAATATTGTTATTGGAACTGGTAATGATTTTTATGTTACCAATTATAATATTATTGATAATATTGTTGATATTATCTATGTGAGTGCATGCATTTGTGGATCAGTTGAAGAATAAATTAAACATTTTGCTAACAGAGACAGACCAGCAGTATCACAAATTTGGCTTTCTCTTCAGTTTCACACAGGAAACAACTCTGGTGAATTGTAGCTCTTGACACATTTGAGTTTGCTGTCAGTAGTGACCACTGCAGTTATGTGAACAGGTTATCGTGTGTGTGTCTGGTAAGAACCAGAATTTCTGAAGCTGAAAGACAGCAAACAGTATTCAGACATACAGTTACACTTTAAAATTCATCACTGAGGCAACGCTGAGTGAAGGTGTTGCATAGTTAGAAGTATGGACTGTATGAGCCCCTTTATATTGGTTCATAGTAGCTAACATAAAATGTGAACAGTTATGTAAAAAGAAAGTAAAAAATAATTTTGGTACCACAAGTGTATCTTCAACATGCCATGAGAGAACAAAACTATTTCAGACTATTAGTATGACTCACACCAGTACTCATCATGGCATTCATAACATCTAGAGACTAAACTGTCTCTTATATACCATGCTAGTTAACACTAGTAACTCCACTTCTAAACAATGAATTTGCAGGTGCAGTTGTCTCAAAGAGTTTTCTTGTCTTTTATCTGACAAAAGATTGTGGATTTGATACATGTTTATCTTTAAATTAATCTTATTTGCTTCCTCCATGAGCATACCACAATTGGAGTACATACTTAGCTAGTTGATTTATCTGACCTTTTAGAGTATTCTTTATATAAATCTGTCAGTATTATGTCTGTTTCCCTAAACGGCTTAGTAGATCATAAATATTTTCTAAGACAAATGATAAGGTACAGCAAACCACATTTCTGGAATTGCTGTAGTACCCTCCACAGCAAGCTGGGTGATGCATACAGGTCTTTGGGAAAGCTGTTTCTGACCTGTAGTTAGGTGCCAGCTGAAGACCACTGCAGCAGGGTTTCTTAAGAGTGTCTTTACCCTGTGTTCCTCAGCAGCAGTGCGGTCAGAGCTGTGAAGAAAATATGCAGTTTCGTCACAATGAATCACATAATAGTTTTAGCAAGAGATGAAGTTTTAGGTTCTATTACAGATAGCAGTAGCATGTAGTTGAGCTATCTCCTATATTCTGTAGTGTGCTGACATTTCTGAAACAGCTTTGAATGGGTTCCTAAACAGGGGACAAGAAATTATGTAAGTGATGACTGCAGTAAATTATTTTTTTCCTTTGTACAATGCTTTTACAGAAGTTTATTTACTGCACAATGAAAAAGACATCCAGGCAGGGATGATCTGAATGCTAGTCTGAAGGCCCTTTATTTTACAGTGAGCTCCCTTTTGTAAGGTCTTTTGTCCATCCCACTAAGTTTCCATATGCTGTTTTTGGTTAGTATTTGTTAATAATATAGTAAACTGTCAGTAAAAATGCAGAGCTTTCTCAGGATTTCTCAACGGCTGTTATCTCCTTGCCTTTTCCTATGTCTGGTTATCATAACACCTGGTTCTTCTCAGGAGCTAACAGCATTCCTTAGCTGAGATGTTTAACCCTGTGTTTGCTTCTGATCTCTCCCCACATTTACTCTTTATTGCCCTTCCACTTGGAATATGTGCAGTGTGCTGCAGGTATTCCAAGCAGTAAGGGGTAACCATGTTGTTAATAACATCACAAGAGAGGGGTCTGTAAGTTCAGACGAGCAGAGGATGGTTGGAACTTCATCAGCAGTGGGGAATGCCGTTATCTCCAGCACCAAGAAAGCAGTTACTGCCAGAAGACCAAGCAAGGCGTAAACCAAACTGTAAGACACTTTTGGATCCAGGAGTGAGAATAATTTCACAGCATTCCTAAAGCCAGCACTTTGCTTGTTTTATTTCCTTCATTATTCTCCAGTGTTTAACGCTGTGACCCCTTTTTTACTATACAGTCAATGAGGCATGTTAAAACAATTGGGTTTTTTACCCTCAGGGGTTTTTTGCTTTAGAAAGGAAGGGATTATTGGGTTTTCACTTGGAAGCACAAAGAATTGGGACACTGTTCTGTTTGTGTCCAAGCAAGCAAAAATACATACTTTAACAAAGGAGAGGATGGGGAGCTATTAGAATCATAGAATCATCATGGCTGGAAAAGACCTCCAGGGTCATCGAGTCCAACCTTTTCTCCTAGTGTGTAACCGCTAGACCATATCCCTAAGCCCTGCATCCACTCGTTCATTAAACACCTCCAGGGATCGTGACGTCACCACCTCCCTGGGTAATCCATTCCAATATCTAATCACC
>VXBP01001418.1:157349-170527 GCA_013400115.1 Rhinopomastus cyanomelas | reverse complement strand
TCTCTACCAATCCCTAATGATTCTATGATTCTGTGTTGCAAAAGGCAAGTGAATGGCGTGACACACAGTGTAAGGCTTTGGAGGAGGAGGAGATGGGGAGGACGGAGGTTAGGCCTGATGGATCGAAGGATGGGTGACTCCAAGTGAGGCACAGAAAGAGCCAACCATGTTTTATGTTTCTGGGCAAAGGCGTGGGTCCAAACTCGAGATGGAGAGCTGAGGTGTGTGCTTTAGTACTGTGAGAGACTGATCAACAAACCAGCAAGTAACAGGATGTTACGAGCAAACCTGTAAGTAACAGGATCTGCCACGGTCTAAGCTTCTTTCCACCATAGATTCAGAGTCCCAAATCATCCACTAATGGTAGAAGCCTGCAAGTATTCTCTGAAAGAAGAATCACAGAATCATAGCGTCACTAGGGATTGGCAGGGACCACAATAAGGTCACCTGGGAGCCTCCTCTTCTCCATACTCAACAGCCCCAGTTCCCTCAGTCTGTCCTCATAGGAGAGCTGCTCCAGCCCTCTGATCATCCTCGTGGCCCTCCTCTGCACTCGCTCCAGCATGTCCTTATCCCTCTTGTAATAAGGGCTCCAGAACTGGACGCAGTGCTCCAGGTGGGGTCTCACCACAGCAGAGTAGAGGGGGAGAATCACCTCCCTTGACCTGCTGGCCACACTTCTCCTGATGCAGCCCAGGATCAGGTTTGCCTTCTGGGCCACAAGTGCACACTGCCGGCTCATGTTGATCTTTTGGTCCACAAGCACCCCCAAGTCCGTCTCCTCAGGGCTACTCTGCAGCCAGTCACTACCCAGCCTGTATTTGTGCTTAGGATTGCCTCGACCTAGATGCAGGACCTTACACTTGGTCTTGTTGTACCCCATCAGGTTGGCTTGTGCCAACCTCTCCAGCCTGTCCAGGTCCCTCTGTTAGGGGTTTATGTTATGAAATTGTTGAAGCTGGACGCCTTCAGGCATGCTGAAGGGTGACATGAGCTGGGAATCCAAGCTGAAATTTGGGCTGCTCATCTAGGAACCCACAAATTCAACACACAGCTACAAACAAAAGGGAAAAAAAGGTGTTTTCCTGTGTTTTTACATTCACTTTTCCACCTAATTGCAAACGATTCCAGAGGAAGGAAGGGCTCCCAGGGAAGACTGAGCTCGTTCTTTCTGCATAAGGCGCTCGGGAGCAGCAGTGTTCAAAGTGAACTCGGTGGCCTGCTCAGTCTATTTAGCAAGCTCTGAGATGTGTAAGTACATTATCTGCAAGGCTGGTAAAGGGCGCTTAGGGAGGATTTGTGGGTCTGAGGGAAGGACAAAGAAAAATGTTTTCTAATAAATTATTCACAAGCTCACAATCCCTTTTGGGCAGATTGTTGCTCTGTTTGCCCCAGCGCTTCACGGCTTTTCTCTCCACATTCGCAGGCGCATAGTTTCTCACCTCCAGAGAGCAGCAGAGATCTCAAGCAGGCTGCTGCAGCTAATGGTGGCAATTAATAACTTGTCATAATCCTGAGGATGAAAGGGAGGGCTCGCCATCAGCAGTCAGGTCATGGTGCTTCTCTAAAGCAAATGAGGTGCAGGTGTTGGCCAGATTTAAGAGCTCTGCTGGACTGTCAGCGTGCCGCAGAGCCAAGGTACAGACACAGCGCATCACCCTGCAGGTACATAACTTACCGTGCGAGTTTCCGTGCTCCAGGTGCACACACACATATTATACAGCCTCCCCCCAAGCCCCCCTCCCCACTGTTCATTAGCACCGAAGAGGAATCCTCAGAACGTTTCAATAAATCATAACACAGCACAGTTCATTCCAAACCTGTGATTGCAGCGTCCCTCTGTATTTGCATACACCGGGCAGAGCAGCGGAGCTTTGTTTTGCCTCTGCTTGGAAGTGAACGCGTTGTCTTTGCCTTTTAACTGAACGTGGTGGACAAATAGCAGTGTGGCTACCTAGTAATGGTTTAGATCTGCATTCTGTATTCAAGCTCGAGAATCGTTATGCCTTTCGTTAAGCTGCAGGATCACTTCCCGCTAGACAGCTCAGTTGGCTTTTCCTTGTTCCAATCCTGTGGGTCAGTTCTGCTTGAAATGAACCAAGTTTACAAATCTCTACTGGTTTGTACACTGCTATTATGCATACTAGGTTATGCATTTGTAACTGTCACGCGAGGCAGGGTGATACAGCGTTCTCATCTGACCCTATTCATTTCAATGGGTGCGTCTTGTTGACATTGATTCATGTTATAAGTTATATCGATGCATTATAATCCTTTTGTGTCACCCCGCTGGTTATTTCTACTAAAATGTTGTGAATAAACGCTGGCAAGAACGGTCAGTAGGACTCAGAGCTGTCTGAAGGGATGTGGAGTCCATCCGAAGTGCCGGGGCAGTGCGTTCTGCTCGGTTTTGCCTCTGGAAGACAATTAACATGCAAAGTGTCCTATTCTCATGCATTTGCATGGCAAAGCCTCCGCTAGCTTATTAATAATTTGGGGCTGTGCATTCCAAATGTATATTGCACTCAACTAAAGGGATAAGTAAACATGATTATGCATGCATGTAGGTCTTTATCAAGGTGTGGTTGATAATGTTTTAAAGCAGAACTATTTCTCATGAAAATAGCTCCTGTTAATAGCCTCTGTCTCTTTATTGTGCTTCTTAGTGAAACATAAATCACTAATATGTTTTCAGCTGCAAACTACTCTCTTTTTCCATTGTATTCACAGATTTAGTGGCATTTCAAATAGATAAACACAAGCAACATCTATCAACACTACAAAAAGGGGGCCTTAATCAAAGCTCCGGGTCCCAGGTCTCAGCATCTCCATTTACCTTGAGATAAATCCATTGGTGTGACCACCACTGCACAGGGTGACAAATCACCCAAGTCAGCTGAGCAGTGCAAGGGATTATTGGCCTTTCTTTAAGTGGTCTTACCCTTCAATGAAAAGGATGGTGCTTGTCAAGCAGGGCCAGATTAAAGTTAGACAAAAAGAAATGATCTGTTATTAGAAAACTCCGATTGAGAATCACAAAACAGGAAAGAAATATGAATAAGAATTTACAGTGCGGGCGTTCCCCCCCACCTTCCCTCATCCTCCCCCAAGTAGAAATTAACTTTAATTACTTTCCCAGCTTAGCACATGATGAATATCGAGACAACGAGGCATTAACATTAACTAAATATGTGGCTCCAGGACTGGGCAGCAGAAGGAGAGCCCATGCCTGGTGGGACCTGGGTTGCTGAGCTGCTCCGGCTCAGCCGTAGCTGGGGAACATCCCAGAATTGGTTTCCTCGAGGTATGGCAGGGCCATGGGCTGCTTGCACTGTACAACTTCAGGGACACTGAACAGATCCAGCCCATCACCAGCTGGAAGGCAGCAGGCTCTATGCATGGATATCTGGAGATGAAAGGATTAGGGTTCAAAGGGAGGATAGCAACAGATGGATGAGCAGAGTCTTAGCTGGGTTGGTCAAGTGTCTGTTGGTGCCAAGAACAGATTGAAGAGGCTCTTGATGCTTCCACGGTCACATTCTGACCTTACTTACAATGATGCAAGTGGGAAAACATCAAAATCTCCTATCAGGTTTGCTCCCTGGTATTTTAGATTGCACAGCACCTAGAAGAAAATAGAGGTTAGAAAAAAGTATAATTAGATAAGCTAAAGCCTCCTGAATCTCATTAAACTATCCCAATTACTAACAGACAAGTTCTTCCTTCCGAGAGTACCCAGCGCCTCTGCCTTGTGCACTTGTGGTCCTCATAAGTGTAAGACTGTGTTCTAAAGTATTAGAAAGAAGTATATTTTTAGAAAGAAAATGAACAAACAGCAACTGAAAAAAATTCAGACCAAACATACTTGGATAAGTGAGCAGATGTTTGTCCATCCAATTGCTTTGTTTGCTGAAGAAATTCACAGTGAGGGTCTATGGAGACATGAAGAGGAAGAAGGAAGTGGTTCATGCTTCACTTTTGTCACAGGGCCAGTTTATATGTGGGTGTTTGTGGGTTTCTCTTTCTCTCCCTCAGTTCCACTGAGATCCACACACCTAAAATGCACTTGGTTTCTCATGGCTTGATAGACCACTACAGAAACAAGCATTGTCTGTTATCACTTGATCTGATAAATGCCTAAACAGCTAGTGCTGCGTCTCTGGGTGCTCTCGGACGGCTGCTGCCATCTCTCAGCAGGGCTGGGGCACATCCCTTATGCGGTAGCACAGAAAAAGGCCATAATTAGGTCTTCAAGGTTGCAAAGTGCTTCGACGATGCACAGCATATCATGGAGGGTGAGAATCACATCATCCAGTCCCAACCCCCTGCCACAGGCAGTGACATCTTTCATCAGAGCAGCCCCAACCAGCCCTGAACACTTCCAGGGGTAGGGCAGCCACAACCTCCCTGGGCAAGAATAATACAACCAGCTACCTGGCAGAGCTGCTCTGCAGTGGCTGCACTGTTTATCGCCGAGAGCATCGGCTGGTTTGTGAGGACCCTTTCAACCGAAAGGCACAGCAGAAGTGATTAAAAAGTACCACCTTTAAATGCCTTCTGAAGGCAGTGCAGTCACAGTAACTGTGGTAGTCCAGCTGTAATAAAAGTTCTATTTAAAGACAGCAGTTGTATAGGTATAAAATATCAAGTAATGCTCAGAAGTGAAGGGAACATAATAATTACCTGATAAAATGTCTAATATACATAGGCATAGCCTTAAACTGCCACGGTGATCGCACAGTAATTTCCTATAAATTGATTAAGTACATTTTTACTGGTACTTAAAGACTAGTCATAGCATAGGAAACGATGTTTTGGTACCAGTCGTTACTAACTAGATGGTATGTGCTGGAATAAACCCAAGTGTGACTCTAAGGCACGATATTTACAGTGTTTGCAGCTGCTGTTCCTGCACTCTGCGTTGACCATGGGCACCAAACACTTGATACTCCTTGTACGAAGAAGTATAAGTACTTTTCTCTCAAAATGTTGTGCACGGCGGGGCTGCTACTGATAGATCTCAATCAGCCTTGATGCTGGATCACATACATCTTCGTGGTTCTCTTTTCCAAACAGCAACTAGCTGGGGCAGACAACTCGTGGAATGACATATGGTCCTCAGTCAGACTCTAATACGCTCCTTGGGGTTCATCTTCGTGGTGTCACAAACAGTTTAGGAGCTCCAGGGCTGAATTTCACCCAGTGTCTTCAGTTTTGGCCTGCAACCAGAGATTAGGTGACCCTATGGGCCTCCAACTCTGCAGAATTCTCATCCAGGCCTCCTGTTGTCCAGGCAGCCCTGACATAGAGCCAATGTGCTTCTCCTGGAGAGGCAAGCATCCACAACCACCACCTGTCCTACAATCATTGAGTCATAGAATTATTTAGGTTGGAAAAGTCCTTTGACGTCATCGAGTCCAACGCTAAACCCAGCTGTCCCAATCCACACTGAACGCTGTCCCTGAGCTTCAGATCTCCATGATTGTGAAACATGTCCAGGGATGGCTATTCAACCCAGAATCACAGAATATCAGGGATTGGAAGTGACCTTGAAAAATCATCTAGTCCAATCTCCCTGACACAGCAGGATCACCTAGACCATGTTGCACAGGAACACATCCAGGTGGGTTTTAAATGTCTCCAGAGAAGGAGACTCCACAACACCCCTTGGCAGCCTGTTCCAGAGCTCTGTCACACTCACTGTGAAGAAGTCGCTTCTCATATTCATATGGAACCTCCTATATTGCAGTTTGCATCCACTGCTCCTTGTCCTATCGCTTGATGACATTGAGAAGAGCCTGGCTCCATCCTCATGATACCAACCCCTCACATGTTTATCAACATTAATGAGGTCACCCCTCAGTCTTCTCTTCTCCAAGCTAAAGAGACCCAGCTCCCTCAGCCTCTCCTCGTAAGGGAGGAGTTCTACTTCCTTCATCATCTTTGCTGCTCTATGCTGGGCACCCTTCAGCAGTCTTCTTGACTTCTGAGTCCTTCTTGAACTGAGGGGCCCAGAACTAGACACAATACTCCAGATGTGGTCTCACCAGGGCAGAGTAGAGGGGGAGAAGAACTTCTCTCAATCTACTAATCACCCCTGTTCTGATGCACCCCAGGATGTTGTTGGCGCTCTTGGCCACAAAGGCACAGTGCTGGCTCTAGCAAAGGTGATGGAGGGTGGCCTAGCAATGACTTCTGCCATCTCCCTTCGCACGCGTGAGTGCATCTTATCTGGGCCCATGGATTTGTGCACATCCGGTTTGCTCAACTTACCCCTAACCCAGTCTTCATCAACCAGGGCAGGCTCCTCTCTTGTCTAAACTTCTTCTGGGGACTCAGCAGTCTGAGGTTTGATATCAAGACAGCCCACAGGAGTATAGACAGAGGCAAAGAATGTGTTCAGTATCTCTGCTTTCTCTGTATCCTCTGTCTCCAGGGCACCCATCTCATTCAGCAGGGGCCCTACGTTGCCTCTAGTTTTAGTTTTACCTGCAGTGTATTTGAAGAAGCCCTTTTTGTTGCCCTTGACCTCTCTTGCAAGGTTTAATTCCAAGGAGGCCTTGGCTTTCCTAGTTGCATCCTTACATTCTCTCACCAGAGCCTTATAATCACCCCAAGTGGCCATCCCCTCCTTCCATGACCTATAGGCTTTCTTCTTCTTCAGTTTGCCCAGCAGCTTCCTGTTTAACCACGCAGGTCTTCTGGCTCCTTCTTTGACTTCTTACCTGTTGGAATGCTCTGATCTTGGGCTTCAAAGAAGTGGTCTTTGAACGTTAACCAGCTACCCTGAGCCCCTTTACCTGCCAGTACGCTGCCCCATGGGATTTCCCCTGGCAATTGCTTGAAAAGTCTCAAGTTGGCCCTCTTGAAGTTCAGGGTTGTGATTCTGCTAGGTGTTTTGTTCCTACCTCACGAGACCCTGAACTCCACTAACTCGTGGTCACTGCTACCAAGGTGGCCCTCAACAATCACTGCTTGAACCAGACCCACCTTGTTGGTAAGGACAAAATCCAGCAGTGCTCCTAGCCTAGTGGGCTCCTCCACCGTTTGCATCAGGAAATTGTCCCCGATGCACTGAAGGAACCTCCTGGATTGTGGATGGCTGGCTGAGTGGCTCTTCCAGCAAAGACCTTAGAAGAGATGCCAGAAAATTGCAAGATTCAACAGGTCACTAAAGTGGGGAATTTGTCTGGAGTTTCCATGTCTGAATACAAAGAGCAAGTGAAAGAACTGTAGGAATTAGTAATGCTTACTGGAGGGAGTAAGTCAGGGGATTAAGTTTACAGGTAACAATTTCATTCTTCACATACTTTGTTGGGCAAATATGGCCTGTCATGGGCAGCGCCCAGTGTTTCAGTTCTTCTCAATTGGTGCATGTACTTCCTGGAGGAGAACAATTACGACTTGTCTGTCTCTAAGAGTCTTGGGCCAAATAACTCTGAGACACCAGAACCACAAATGTCTACTTTGTATCCCCTGTGAATCATCTAGGTTAGGATTTTTGGGCCTTTTACTCTCTAAGTTTCTTAGATTCTTGGGTTTAAAATACCCCCCCCGTAACTAACGAGTCACAAATTCATAGTTGTAAGGTCCCGTGATCTTTAAGTTGTTTTCCAACCTAAATGATTCCATTATTCAATGAAAATTAACATGTGATTGGTTAGCAATGTGCTACAAATAACACTGCTGAAGGCTGTTCCATCATTAACCTGTGGTTTTATTTGACTTATAAAATTCTTCCCATAGATCTGAATTTCAGCTTCTTCCAAACAACTCCTCATTTTCTTCACTCTTTACATTGGACCTGTGACTGGTGCTGAATTTTGCTGACAGACTATTCCAGCTGCTCTTGACAATCAGAGAGAGGTTGCCAGCAATACCGTGCATCCAGAATTTCTTAGCCTTTTGCATCCAGAATATGTTATTATTTCTTTACTAAATTGTCCCACCCAAGACACGTTAACGACTGCCCGACGTTCAGCTGAACTGAGTCACTGCTTTTTAGTGAAGCTCTTTGCAGTGTAAGCAGCAGAAACTTGAGAGAAACCAGTATGACTTTTAGTCTGGCTATCAAAAGTGGTGGAGGTATTTAGGTGGTTAAATGGCAGCGGACGCAAGTAAAAACCTCTGTCTTGTGTCATGAGTAGAAAAGCTGCTCTTTAGTTTTATTTGGTACATCACACCGCATACGGAAACTACACAGGAGGTTCCAGAGCTGGGAAAAATTGATTCGGCAAAACACTGGTGAAATTTCCAGAAGAAATTTTTCCCTAAGATCCAATTGGCATGCACTGTCAGCAAGTCTGCTGGTGACACAAAGCTGGGTGGTGTCACCGACAACCCAGCAGGCTGTGCTGCCATTCAACAAGACCCAGACAGGCTGGAGAGCTGGGCAGGGAGAAATGTAATGAAGTATAACAAGGGTAAGTGCAGAGTCTTGCATCTGGGCAGGAACAACCCCAGGTACCAGTATAGGCTGGGGACTGACCTGTTGGAGAGCAGTGTGGGAGAGAGGGACCTGGGGGTCCTGGTGGACAACAGGATGACCATGAGCCAGCAATGTGCTGTTGTGGCCAAGAAGGCCAACAGCATCCTGGGGTGGATTAGAAGAGGGGTGGTTAGCAGATCCAGAGAGGTTCTTCTCCCCCTCTATTCTGCCCTGGTGAGACCACACCTGCAGTATTGTGTCCAGTTCTGGGCCCCTCAGTTCAAGAGGGATGTGGAGCTGCTGGAGGGAGTCCAGTGTAGGGCAAGGAGGATGATGAAGGAAGTGGAGCATCTCCTTTATGAGGAGAGGCTGAGGGAGCTGGGTCTCTTTAGCTTGGAGAAAAGAAGACTGAGGGGTGACCTCATTCATGTCTACAAATATTTGAGGGGTGGGTGTCAGGAGGATGGAACTGGGCTGTTCTCAGTGTCATCTAGTGGTAGGACTAGAGGGGCAATGGTTGTAAGGTGGAACGTAGGAGGTTCCACATCAACCTGAGAAGGAACTTCTTCTCAGTGAGGGGAGAACTGGAAGGGGCTGCCCAGGGTGGTTGTAGAGTCTCCTTCACTGGAGATGTTCAAGACCCACCTGGATGTGTTCCTGTGTGACTTGGTTTAGGTGATCCTGCTGTTGCAGGGGGATTGGACTAGATGATCTTTCGAGGTCCCTTCCAATCTGTAATGATTCTATGATTCTATGAGTCTATGAATCTGACCCTCCCCTGGCATGACCTGACCCCATTTCCTATTGTCCTATCGCTAGTCCCTAGGGAGTAGAGGCCAACCCCCACCTCACTCCAACCTCCCTTCAGGTAGTCGTAGAGAGCAATGAGGTCTCCCTTCAGCCTCCTCTCCTCTAGGCTGAATAGCCCCAGCTTCCTCAGCCTCTCCTCAGAAGATCATGCATAAGCTTTTGGTCAACCTGCTTCTGCAGCTGCCACAGATGTTGATTTTTTCCTTCACCATGCAGTGACAGCTGGTGGTTTGGTGTAAATACATGCAGCAGAAGCACGTACACACCCTGTCATAGCTGTGTGTGTGGCAGGTTACCATAACGTAGCTTTTCCTCCATGCACAAGGTATTTCCCAGTTGCTCTAGCATTTTTTTCCCAACAACCAGCTCTTTATTTATGAGTTCCAATAATTCTACTCTGAGGCTAAACAAATAAATACGCCTGCCAGACGTTAGCGAACGCGACAGAAACGACAGCGCCCCATTAACACTTGGTATCTGCCATGATAGAAAAATAAAGACTGTAGTGACAATCCATAAATACAGCCAGTGACTATTACTGGGCATCCACTGGTGGTGTAGCCATCCTGGTGTGATTATGCAGAGATGCTGCGCTTGGAGCAAACACAGGGATTTGTGGAGGTCATGATGAGCTTTGGCAGTCAGTGATGCAAGCCCTCGTGTCTTTGCTTGAAAGAGACCTTTAATATCAAGTCCAACCATCAACAGGACAAAACCAGATAATATGAAGATGTGATAGGGAATTTCAGAGTTGTATCCCCAGAACTGGAGTGTGGGGAGGGTCAGTTGGGTCTCCTACTCAGCCCATAGTTATGGCAAGTGCACACAAGGCTTGGCTGCAAGCCAGCTCTCTGCTCTTGTCCTTAGGAGGAGCATCAGTGTCTCACACACAGCATAACAAACCAACTGCTAATGGTGATAATTAGGAGTCCCGGGGGTGATTTATACCTTTTGTCACTGTTCAAGCAGGGTAAGTGCTGAGGTTTGCAAAGACAACAGTTATTGGTTTGCGTGATGATCCTTTCATTACAGCAAGACACATCTGATCTCCAAGGGTCACAACTGAGCTCAGTCAAAACATTCTGAGGAGGGGAGCCAGATTTTCATTCAGCTTTGCAAATAAACGCATCAGCAAAAAATGAGCAAGATGTGAGTCTGGAGAAGAGGGGCAGATTGCAGTTCAGAACTGCTGAGTGTGCATATACATGTATGCACCTATAAATAGGTACGGTACATTTTTATACACCACATCATTTATTTCTCTTCCAGGGACAGAGTAGAAATAGAGTACTGAATAGCACTAACTGCTTTTTACCTGAGAACAGCAAGTGTTAGTGAACTAACTCTCACATTGCCACCCGCACAGCAAGCAGTAGAAACCAGTTGGCAGAATGGCAGGTAGAAACCATCTGACAAAACTCTTTACCCAGACTATCCCTAATGACACTGCAGTTATTAGGACACCTCCTATGTTCTTTTCAGCTGAGCCCTTGGTGTTGATTCCAAATTGTCCCTCTGCAGGCAGCTTATTTTGATGAACAAAGTTCAACTTATCACAGCTATCTACTCCCTTTAAACCTGCTTTGCTGAGAGGACCCTCACTGCTTGCATTTGACATTTGATTTGAGTCCTGCTCTGCTGAGAATTAACCTCCTCTTTTATGGTCACATGAGGCATTTTTCCTAAAATGCTAATTTTCTCACCTAAAGCATGCAAATGTCAGCGTGTGTCCCCTGCGCTGCTGATTTTGGTGGTGGCTATGGGGTCTGATTTGCAGCCAAATAGCAGAGCAGTCCCCATCACCTGGAGACCTGCATATGCTGCTGAGGAACGTTTGGTTCTCGTACTGTTAGAAGACAACAGTGGGGCCCAAAGCTAAAACTTATTCTAAAAGTACTTTGTCAAAAGCAAAAAAGAAAAGAAAATTCTTCAGTCTTGGATTTCTCAGCTCATCTTGCTGTGCAGTGTGCGAAGAGGCAGAATGACCTCCAGGAAAGAACAAGACATGCTTTAGAAAAGGGGGGAAACGTGATAGTCTGGAAGCTGGGAGTGCAAGATCCAATCTCTCTCCATGGATGGCAAGAGCATGTCAGACATAATGGAATATTAAGAGTAGGAACCTACTGCAGGCTCAGGGGACTTCAGGGAGGTAGCATTAAAAACTCTACTGCTATTAAATCTTGGGAAGCTGAAGATAATTTTGCTTTAGAGGAGCGTGGCTGCTGGTGTGGTTAAAAATGCTATCGAAAAATCCACTCAGGAGGAATCCCTCAATAAAACAGAAACAATTGGGGCAACATTGGAAGTTCCTGCTAAGGAAAACATCATTTGGCAGAGAAGATTGGAGAGGCTGGAGAGTGACAGGAGCAGTGGAGTTTTAGGAGCGCAAGCGGGTGCTGAGGGAAATGGTGGAAAGACTATTGAGAGTTTATTAACTGCTGCATTGGGGATCAGAAATAGTTCTCCCCACAGAGAGAGAAAAAAGCCTTTTGCAGACGGCTGAAATATTCTGCATTAGCTGCTGTGCTAGGGAGAGAGAAAAAAATGGTTCTTTTTGCTCTGAAATCCCCCAGACTGGAGTAGCAAAGCAGGCAACCGACAACAAAACCGGATTTCCTGCTGGCCAGCATTCTCACCCGGGAGGTTTTACGCTCAAGGAAAATGATGACATATACAAGTAGCAGAGAGACAGAAAAGTGGGTCAGATATAAGTTCTTCAAAGCTGCCTTCTCTTTTGATTACTGGAGAGCTAATGACCTACGTGCCCTGGGTCCCCTGGATCTCTGGAGTTTAGTCACCAGCCTTCCTTCACTGCCTCATCCAGTGCAGTACATCCTCACCAAGCTCAAGCAGACAGGGGAATTGAGAGGAAAACCGGTATTTAGAGGAAGGCAGAAATATTTGGAGTCATTTGGATTTTTTTTACAGAGTAAGATGTACATGAAGAAGCAAGTCTGTCCCTGATCCCTCCAAAGAGGTGGCACTGATAACGAAGCTACTTTTGCCAAAGAATCATGAATGTGCAGCAGTGAGGTTGTTTTTTTCTATTTAGTATCTTTTTAATTTTAACCAAATTAGTGCTGTGGCATTCGTTCAGGCTCCAGAATACTCCACATTCACAGCACAAGGGGGCTGAACAGGCTGAGCACAGCTGACCAATACCCAAGGAAATACGAAGGAAGTCACTGCGGAAGGACAATCTGCAGTGATCGTCCGGGACAAAATGCATCTGTGCTTCGAAAAGCTGGGACTGAACTTCACAAGACACGTACTGGCTAGGTCTTCAGGATCTTTAGAGGTTGGGCAACTGTTCAGGTGGCTCTTGTTCCCTTTGAGGTTGAGTTATCCCAAATTCCAGCCTTGAGATCTTGTGAGAATTGTATGAACGTCGTCTCGTCCAGTGGAAAAGCTGCTGACCTCAATGCAGAAAATGGGAGAAGCTTTACGTTTTTGGGTTCTTCCAATCTCCACACACCACACTATTCTTAAAATCCTACTGTGGGCAAAAGGGAAAATGCTTCTTCTGTGCCAAAAACAAAAGCAAGCAAGAGACATGGTTTATGTGTGTAGCTCAGAAAGTGACATGGAGAACGGGAGGTAAAACCACATCAGATTTCTGCCTTAAGGCCACTTAGGATCATCGCTTAGGTTCCCTCTGCAGTGTGGCCTGACGGACATTGGGAAGAAGAACCAAGGATCTTTTCATTTCAGAGAGGAGAATGATCTTTCATGACTTAGTGTGGAAGATAAAGGTAAGGAAAAGAGCTGGAATTTCATCAAAAGCAAATCTGCCCCTTTTCTGCTCCAGCCATGAGATCCAAAACCTGAAGCAGAAGCAAAGGATCAAGTAACAGCTTTCACAAAACTTTCCTTTCTTGACACAAGCCTACTTTGGCTTCGGGAAGGGAAGGGAAGGGAAGGGAAGGGAAGGGAAGGGAAG
>VXBP01001418.1:142142-157328 GCA_013400115.1 Rhinopomastus cyanomelas | reverse complement strand
AGAAGAGAAGAGAAGAGAAGAGAAGAGAAGAGAAGAGAAGAGAAGAGAAGAAGAGAAGAAGGCAATTTAAAGAAAAAGTAGTTTAATGAATTGCAAATAGACTGTAAATGACTGCAGACAAAACTGATGGTGTGAACAAAGTACATAAAAACCCTGTGTGCATACACTGTTTATAAATCATGCTCTTCTTCCCCCCCATCCTTGGAACAGACATCCAAAGGAACACATCAAATTACATAAAAGGTCAGTGAATGTAAAATACTGAACAGACTGTTATGGGATCATTTTTTAATCTTTTCCATCACCTAAAAAACTTGTAGGGAGGGGTAAATTATATTAAATGAATTGAAGAAGCTAATGAGACTTTTTTTGGATGATAATGCCAAAATCAGGAGACATTTCTTTTCATTCTGAATATCCAGCTCTTCCTAGAAATTCTGTCCAATTACTGAAGACATTTGGGAAAATTAATTCTCTGCTTCATTATTTAGAAAGCACTACTGCCTTTTTTTTTTAAATAAAGAAAGAAACGGAGCCTGAAATTATTTATAACATTATTAAAACAAGAGAACGCCTTGTTTCATTGTGGCAGAACTCCTTTGAGTTACAAAAGGAAGCTGAGGTTATGTCACAAATCCCGCCTTCCCCCTGCACTCTGCTTACACCAGATACCAGCCAAGGTAGGGAATATTCAAAGGAATCAGAAAGGAAACAAAGGGTCCTCATTCTGGCTTAATATTTTCATCTTTAATTCCTCGAAGCCTTACTGCTAACTCTCAGTTTAGACACAACAAAACAGGACTTGATTTCCAGGATCACAGTGACTATTTCTTCCCATAGGAAGCAGAGGAAGTTGATGTAGAGGAGATTTCATCTTTGCCTGTGTTATGTTATTTTTCCTTTGTTTTCTAACTTATCATCTCTAAGGAGAAATTCTTAACATTTTCTTAGGGACCTCTGGTAAAATGCTAGAGAACTGGGTTTGAGATCTTGACATGTCAGTGAAAACACATGTTTCACAGCCGTGGAGATCTGCAGATCTGGAGCTCAGGGATAGGGTTTAGGGGTGGCCTTGGGACAGTTGGCTTAATGGTTGGACTTGATGAGGTTTTTTCCAACCTAAACAATTCAATGATGTCTCATGCAGCAAATTCAACTTTGCGACTGAGGCCCATCCATTCATGTGATTTCCCCTTCTTCTTTAAAAATCTCTTCAATTTGTCTGCTGTTGATGTGGAATTTTCTTATTTTAAAGATTAACATACAGTTAGCTGAAAAGGAAACTCTGGTTTGGTTGCTAAATACAGTCTAGGTGAACACAGAGGACCCTTCTTCCTCTCCACCTCCCCTCCCAGCATCCTGGCATCACGGTCTCCGTGCAGACAGGTCATCTCATACAGCCCCACAGCAGCAGAATATTTAAAGGACATGTTCAGGACGAGGCTGGCTTGCCAAGCAGCCCTTGAAGACTACCAAGAGTATTTTAATTTGCCTTTTCCCCAACAAGTTCAGTTTGCCAGTTGCAGATGCCTGTATCGAGGTGTGCATTGGTTTTGCAGGCGTGGTTTTAGGTGTCTGAACACAGAGATGGATCCATCTGCGTCTATGTCACATATTTTGCACTTAGTGCTACTAGCTTTTTGTACTCCTTTCTCCCCCTGGGAACACGCTGTGATAGCTTCAGTATTTCAAAGAGCATGCAATCCAAAATCTGTCAGGAGGAAATATTTCTTTAAGGAAGAAAATGTGGGTTTTGTTTACTTTCTCAATCTCTCATCCATTCAGCACTGGGTTGAATATATGTGCTGTGGCTGGGCTCAGGGTGGCACCGTGTCGACTTCTGCTTCCTCCACCAGTTTGTAAGCAGTGGTTAGCTGGAAGGTTTGGATTGCTGTGTGAGGTTCCTTTCTGAACCTGGAGCTCTAGAAGCTACTATTCAGACTGTAGATTTTGACCTGTTCCTAATGAGTTGCTCTTCAACTTTTAAGGAACCCACAGGTACTGCCTTGTCTTATGAGGTTTAAGTGATTTTGTGTAGCTACAAGAAGAATCCACACAATTTCTATGGCATCTAAGCCTTGTTGGGGGTTTCCAGGTGACCAACTTCTGTTTTATTGTTGGTGAACTTGGTTCCCAGTGATCTAAGTAATTCTGAACTAGCATCTCTATTGCCACACTTAGCTCTTACCAAGCCTACACTAGTAGAGCCTCACATCATCTCTGAAGCAGGCAGCTGGGCGATGAGGTATGGGATCTTTTACTTCTAACTCGACATTAATTAATGCCTCAACTCTTCTGAAGTTATATGACAAAAGAGGACAAAGCCCATCAGTTTATGGGGAGGGAGGAATGTGCTGAAGCTGGTCCCCATCTCAGCCTTCAGGAGTTCAGCTGCTGACTTCTCTGCAATGATAATCCCAATTTCCACAAAACCCACCCATCCACCACAGGCACTAAGGAACTGCAGTACGTTTCTCTGATCCTTCTCACTAGCTCTCTATTGTTAGAACCAAATTTTCATGTGTTTTATAAAACCCCTGCTTGTCTTCATCATCTCTTGGGTTTGTAATGAGAACTTAAACCTGCACTTTGCTGAGGGACGTGCAGATGAAATATCAACTCTTGTTATTTATATGAGATTGGGTTTGCAAAACTTCTGTGACTGACACACACGATTACTCTGTGTGTCTGATTCATGATGAAGAGATGTTTGCAGTGTTTTCAGATAAAAATGTAGTTGTAGGGACAGATGTTGAACTGTCTGTGTTCAAGACTGATAGTTGCTTCCAGTTGAAAAAGTTTGATACCAACTTCATTCTAAAATATCAGTTATCTTACCAAAAATGCATCTTTTTTATATGTCCTAATCCCTTTAGTACATTCAAGGTGTAATTTTTCCACGTCCTCTGTATCTTCATTCCTGTTTAAAATGTTGAACATCATTAAGGTCATACTTCAAACCCAGTAGAGGCATGGATCTCCATTTTCTCCTCTCTCTGACTTCTTAGAAGAGCAGTACTATAAAATATTCTGTGCCATTCTAACTAATCACCCCTCTGGCATTCTGAGCAAATGCAGGTTAATGGTGAACCTTTTAATATTTCTATTAATTAACTATATTATCCTAATAACTCGATTGTCAATTTTTCATTGCTAGGTAATGAGTAGAGCCAGGTTAGCTATCCGTAACTACTCACGTGCTTAAAGCTGAGCAGTGGGTTTTGATTGTTTAGGAACTGCCTGCTGGCAAAGTCTGAGTTTTACAGGTACATTTGTTATTTGAAATTAGTTTAGGGATGTTCTGTTGAGAGCTGATTGAGCAGAGGCACATTCATCAGAGGACGTGGCTTCTTTCGAGTTTGGACAAGGGGATTCAAACAGGTTATAGAAAAATAGCTGCGGTAGGTCTTTGCTTGTGAGAATTAATATTTGAGGCAGCGTTTTCAGCCTAGCACTTTATTAAACATGACATGTGTATCTATGGAAATGAAGACCCAGTTGGTGTGTTGGTATTTTAGATAGCCAGCATGACCTCTGCATTTACTCGAATCCATAACATGCAGCAAAGAGGAGGATCTCTGGGAAGGCTTTACATTTCAGCACTACAGAGGGGAGAGAGGAGAGGGAGTAATGCAGGCAGCCACCCTAATTCTCATTCTCATAAAGTTTCCTGTTTGGAATTGAAAGGAAGGGCTCCTGCCACAATTGTACATGTGTTACGGTGCCACCCACCATAATGAGGTGGAAACAGAAATGCAGCCAATTCAATAGGACTTCCAGTTTGATGAGCCCGTAGAAAGATCTGAACATAAGGATTGTTTCACAGAATCTGAGCAGCAATGAAGCTGAAAGTATCGATTCATAAATTTCCTAGGATGATAAGAAAGATCTCCACAGTCATCCCTGAAAAGTGGATGAACATTTCCATCCCCACATCCAATCCACTGATAGGCGTGTTTGTGCAAAAGAGATCAAGAGGTGCAGAAAACTTTTAAGGCAGCAGTGTAGGAGTGTCCTTGAGGAAAGACCAGTATGAGGATTTTAATGGAGGGATTTGAGCAAAAGTTGTGACAGTTGGGTTGATTTTGAAAAAGTGAGCGAGTGCAACTGTCAGCACAGTCCAGGCAAGTGGGAGGTTACCCCAAAGGTCACGTCCCAGGCACCTCAGACTCAGACTGGACATGTCAGTCATTTTCCTCATGTGCAAGAAACCGTCCGTTTTCCAGGACCTGTTGGAGCTGGGGCTACTGGGGATCCAAAACAAGTGTTAGGAGAAGCAGTAGGACTGTAGGTGAAGTTTAAAGGCAATAGAAGAGGTAAGGATCCCACTTCTTCCACATTTAAAATAGCTTCAAATCTAGAATTAGTGGTGATTTATAAACTTGAAGAGGATTAGCCTTAATCTCTTGCTAGACATTTTCATTGCCTGAGTAAACTTTGAGCTTGTGCTTAGCTGCAGAGGCAGGAATTTGGTATTAATAGAGACACTTGAGGCACTTTTCTTGACTTAACCATCCATGGTGTCACGAGGCTTTTACCAAGAGCTCTGCCTGAGAGAAATTACTTCGATACTCAGGACAGCTTTGGTCCTAAGGGACAGTCTGTGCTGACAGGTTAGCTGCTTCCCAAAATATAGTCCAGACAAAAACTAGAATAAAATGGAGAAGTGTAACAGGAGAGGTGAATAATCAGAACTGTGCATCCCACAGCACTGGCTGAAGGAAAATGGGGACACCACAGGCGTTGGTGGAGAATCTTCGAAGCAGCCCAGGTGCTGCCGAAAGCTCCCAGTGCCCTCAGGCAGACAGAGACACAAATAAAGCAGTAGTTTTACTTCTCTTTATGTAGCTTTGTGGAGGGAGGTGGAGTGGGGTGTGTTTCTACAGTTTTATCAATGTGTTGTGCTTCAAGGTTTTGAGTGCATTTTCCCACAAAGCTTCTCTTAACTGCAACTTTCTTGGAGATCCAAGTAATGGAAACGACTTTTAGAAAGCCAATTAAATGTATGATTGAGTGTTGGCCTTTCTGATTGCAGCCTCCATTAAGAAACTGGAAATGTGAGGTATTTTTTTACCTAATATTGAACACAGTTAATTAAAAAAGTAAAGATTACATTTTGCTCCAGTTAATTTGAAATGAAGAACCTCCATTTAAACAATAAATTTCAGATTTTTAGTTATAGCAATTAATAGACCAAACTGTGTACTTAAGGTTTTTATTATATTGATTCTCAAATAATTAGATTAGCAAACACATTGCAGATATATTATCTAAAACAAGTAGCCCTGTCGCCATGCTTTTTGTTATATAGCACAGCAATAAAACATATCCAGTCCCATCTACAGCAATGCTCTAAAATTAATAGCCACAGAGCTTCGAGCACATTCCTGCACTCAATGACAAAAGCCAGCGTGATCATCGTGAGGACACTTTTATACCGTGAAGCTGGTGAAGTGTTTTGGTGTGGAAATCACAGTATCACATTAATAAGGTTGGAAAAGGCCTTAAAGATCATCCAGTCCAACCTACATCCAAATAAACACAGTAATCCTAACATCTAACGTCTGGACCATGCCACTCAGCACCTCATCCAGCCTAACCCTGAACACCTCCAGGGATGGTGACTCAACCACCTCTGTGGGCAGCCCATTCCAAAACCACACCACTCCTTCAGTGAAAAATCTTTTCCTAATATCAGGTCTAAACCTCCCCCGATGGAACTTAAGACTATGACCCCTTGTCTTGTCTCCAGTGGCCAGGGGGAAAAGACCAACCCCTGTCTGACCACAACCACCTTTTAGTTATAGACAGTGATAAGGTCACCCCTGAGCCTCCTCTTCTCCAGACTAAACAAACCCAGCTCCCTCAGCCTCTCCTCATAGGGCTGATCTTCCAGCCCCTTTACCATTCCTTCTCTGGACAAGAGTTAAGACACATCTTTCACGTTTAGCAGATGATCTTGGTCACACGTGTGTTCACTGGGGGATTTCAAGGCTGCCCTGCTAAGAAGTGGCCCAAGGAACCTCATTTTAACTGCATCTCTCACTGCCTCTCCCACCAAACTTTCACATTCTTCCTTGCAAAGCGAATTGTGAGGTGTTTCTGTCAGGGTTAAAAGCCTCGAGGCTGTTTGGGAGGCCTTCTTAAAGAAGCGTGACATTCAATCAAAGTTCAGGGAGGAAAGTTTTAATGAACAAACCTGGTAAATTAGAAAGCACCGCAGCAGAGTGATTAACTCTCATTTGTGCATTAGTGTTAAAATTAATTAAAATGTTTTAGCTGTAGGAGGCAGGTTACCTCCTCAAGACCTGGCTTTGCCCTCAGAGTCAGGCTGGGTCCAGCAGCGATTCATCTTGCAAAGATAAGAGGAGGGATAAAAGAAAAGAGCAGCCAGGACAAATGTGTTTTCAATGGTGCTTAGCAGCAGAAGGCCACGGAGAGCTCAGCACGGTGTTGCTGGAGTGTGGCGCAGTAATGCAGCGGGGATGTCGGGGGGAGATGTGCTTTGGAAGGAGGCAACCCTCTTCGCGCGCGGATTTCGTTCAGACTTGAGGTGACAGAGCTAATTTCATTAGCAGGAGGCCCCAGGTTGTGCCACCACATAAAACAGCTCGATATGCTGTGTTAAGGCAGAAGGATTCACTTTGGAGCCTTGATGGCAAGGCACACCAGCAACTGGCTTTGTAAGGAACCGTTCAGCTCCCACAGATACTTCTTCTCTTTTAAAGATCATTCCAGTCCGGTGTCTCTCCAGAACCAGGAGCCTGTATTCCATCCTGCCCAGGCTGGTTAACAGATCCGGGCTGGTTTGGAAGGACAAACAACGACCTGTCTTCCCCGGCAGCAGAGCGACACCGTCCCACTAACAAGTGGAGATGTGCGTCGCCGAGCTGAGCGCTTGTTTTCACATGCTCTCCCAGGGCCTGGTATTGATTTTTCATTGCTCAGAATTAAGGATTTTGGAGAAATTATTCTGAAATGGACAGTGTGAACAATTTCTGCTCAATGGAAATCACCGTTGTTTGCTGTAGATCTCTGTTCATAACTTGAGAAGCTGGCAGCCTCCCTTATTTCTTTCTCTCTATAGATTTCTTGTCAAGAGGGGTGTCAGAGGTCAATGTCAGAATGCCCCTCTGGCACCCATTAACTATAACCAGAAAACTTGTTCACTATTGATCTACAATGTCTAAATATCTATTATGTTGGATATAAAAGGTGGTTTCACATCTTTCTAAAACAGATAATTCATAAAGGCCAAAGGGTCAGCTCTGGTGATCTATTATGGTTGGACTGCTCCAGTGTAGGAGGGGCACAGGCCAAGCAAAGTGCCGCTGGACTCTTGTGGGGAGGGTTGTGTCCTCGTGCCTCCGAAGCCCCACCACAGCCCCTTGACACTTTCCAGGGGCACGTGCTTGTAGGTTTGCTCCGTTTTGCTCTGGAAGGTGCCTGAACGAGCCGTGTTTAGGGTTTGTGTCAGGTTGGTACAGCCAGAGCTCGGACAACTCCAACATCTAAATGAAAGTCAAGTCTCAGCACCAAAGCCTCTGCCTCGAGGGGCTGCGCGGGCCCTGCTCGCTGTCCGTGGGGCATCCACATCACTGGGGCTGTGTGGGCAGGGCTCTGTGTGGGCTGCAACTCCATCAGTGCAAGAACTGTGCACAAAAGGGCAGAGCACCTGTGGCTTTCCATTGTCAGAGCTGCACTGACTTCGGCAGAGCGGTGACCCTTGACGTACACAGAGGATCTGCCCCGGAATCCTGCTCAGGCTGTGGCCACAGTTCTAAAATCCTGTTTTTACTGAACAGACACTTGGGTAATAGCATATGAACAACTTTGTTTGCCCAAATCAGCCCTTCAGATTCATCAAGGCACCTTTAATCTCATTTTTTAACCCTTGCAGTGCCTTTTCTGCTCAGGTGCAGAGCAGAAACTGCTGAATGTCTTTGTTCTAACGCAGCGACACCTGAGCACAGGAGCACTGTGCGGACAGAGAGCTCAATCCAGAGCGTAGTTCCTCCCTTCAGTCCTGTGAATCGAACATTTGAGACTACGTGGCTGCTCCCAGAAGGCCCCATATTACTTCTGCAGGGCGAGACCCACACCAAGCAAACTGTCCTTTGGAAGGCAGCTGCTACAACACTCTTTAGTGGAGCTTATGGCCTTCGAGCAAGCCCCCAGAAGGGTTCATATTCTTCCAAGCTACATTTCTGAAGAAAGTAAATGGAGATGAATCATGCTAAGATGGGATAGTTACAATGTCAGGCTCCAGAAGTTTCAGTGCATCCTCACAGCTCTGAGCACTAACACGCAACTGAACAGCGGAGTAAGGGACACAAAAGAGAATCAGATAACCAGTTCTTACAGAGGGGGAAGGAAGCGATTTCTGTCTGTGCTGCTGCACCACAGAAATCCTCACAGAACAGTTTTAGAGCTGTGCCTTAAAAAAACCAATCCCAGTTTCTTTTTATCACTGGTCTTGGTTACACATCACTGCCTGCTCCCTGGCATGCCAGAACCGCAGAGTTTCTGAGGCAAACAATCCACCTCCAGCTTTATTTCTGCTTACAAATGTTACCCTGGGGGAAATGTGCCTCTACCTGTTGGGTAAATTACAGTTCATCAGCACTGAGTATGACCCACAACAGGAGCACAGAGGGGAAAAGGGGACAAGCATGTAGGTGTTTAGTCTTGGAGAGGAGGGAACAGTCTGCTTGCTGTAGAGTCACAGAATCATAGAATTGTTTAGGCTGGAAAAGACCCTTAAGGTCGAGTCCAACTGCTAAACCAGCTGTCCCAAAGCCACTGCTAAACTCTGTCCCTAAGCTCCACATCTCCATGACTTTCAAACACACCCAAGGATGGCAATTCAACCCCCCTTCCCTGGGCAGCCTGTTTCAGCTCATAATGACCCTTTCCATGAAGAGATTTTTCCTGATGTTCCACTTAAACTTCCTCTGGTGCAACTTGAGGCCACTTCCTGTTGTCCTATCTCTTGTTTCTTGTGAGACGAGACCAACACCCAGGTCTCTACACACTCCTTTCAGGTAGTTGTAGACAGCAGGAAGGTCTCACTTCAGCCTTTTTTCCTTCAGACTTCTCAGTCCAAAACTACTGTTTGAGTCACTGACTGGAATTGTACTGCTGTAAGATTTAAACAAGAGCTGTCTGCATGGCATTTCCTCAAGCTGGCGACAGATGCTTCATCATTTGTCTTATAATAATATATAAAATTAGTTGAATCAGGTATTATTATTCTTTTCAGTGACTAGGTGTTGAACTCATGCCATGTTAGCAGCAGTTTGCAGCCACGGCTCATGTAGCAAAGACATGGCACACAGAGAACCAGTGTCACTAGGGCACGTAAACCACCTCTTAGTCCAAGTCTCAGAGGTGAGGAACAGCTGAGGAAACCTTTGCTAAGAAGCAAGAACAAGGTTTCCATCCCTCTACCGCAGTGCTTCTCCACAGTTTGGGTAGGACTGTCCTTCCTGCTGTGGCTGATGATGCAATGAATCTCGTGCTGTGCATCTAAATGAATCACTCTTGGTTTCCTCTTCATGATGTGGTTGACCTTGACCTGGTTACAAGACCATGGAAGCCCAGGTCTGTTGTAACTAGATCACAGGACATGTCAAAGCTTTAGGTTTAGCTGCAAAGATAAAGCCAGACAGCAAATAGGGTCAGAAGGAACAACTGCTTTGTAACTGGATCCTCTCACACCAATCTGGTCACAACACAGATGGGCCAGAATGAAGCCGATCCCTCCTAGTTTATAGCCATTAGCAAGCATGATCTCCCTAACATGAAACAGAAATAATAGTATTATTAATAACAATATCAAAGCGACACATTATTAGCCCCTACTGATGGCTCTATTCCTCCTAATAATTCTTATTTGTATTTAATGTTTGGAGATGCTGTAAAAAGGGACTGGTGCTTCCAAATGTGACCTCTGTGGGACTTAAAACCTACTGAATCAGATGAGAGATTAAAGCATTCAATGTAATGTATGACTTAAAGCTGTGTTTTTAAAACTTTAATAGGAAATGTCTGATGCTTTACATTACTATTTCTTGAAGTATAGTAGGCTGAAGAATTTGCTTCAGAGGGTCTCTTTATACCCTCGAAGAGCTACAGTGAGAATAGACAGTATGTTCTTCCTTCACCACCCCCCTAAATAAATGTAAAGGAGTTAGGGTGTATTAATAATACATCATGTTTCTGCTTTGTTTTATACTGTTGTACATATGTTCTTATACCACGACCAACTCCACTGTATTTAAATCTCTCCAAGCAGTTCATTAAAGGAGGTGATTAACATCTGTCATGTGTTGTTTCGCCTCCTCCTGTCCCCGAGGAGACGAGGATGTTCAGTGGCAGACGTCTCTTTGGAAGGGATTTATCGTGTGCGTGGGAGGCCCTTGTTCATTTTGCTGAGCTTTTATCTTATTACACAAAACCTACCTGTCGGGATGACTGTTTGCATAGAAGCCTTTGCAGCTGTACAGCGGTGAGTTTTAACCTGAGTGAATGCTGCTCTGTGATGAGAGTCCTGCCACGGCCTCATCTGCCTGGTGGGGGAAACCCCATGGAACTGACTTGTGTCTTAGCACTTCGGACCCGCTTGGACCACCCTTTGAACCTCTGAGAAGCTGAGAAGCAGTTTCATGTGGACACAGAGGTTGTGGGCAGTGTGTCCTACTGTCTTGAGTGAGAGCAGCCATTTCACTAGGATCTTGAGGCTTAGCAAGTCTGGTGTCTGACTGAGGGCTTCCACAGTTAAATATCAGTGTGACTAAAACATGGGGGTTGAAACTGGCCCTTTGGGGAACCTGGAAGTAAAATCCTTCAGTGGAACGAAACATGAATGAAGAGTTTCTTGCTATTCTTCATTGTGTATTTCGCTGCAGGAAGGATTCAAATAAATCACTTGCTTTTCTGACACTCCTTCGGTGAGACCGAAACAGCGTCTCAGGACCATCAGTGACTAGTGGTACTTGTTAGGCAGGATCCAGAAGGATTAGAGTATGTATCCTTCCCCGTGCAGTCGTGAGAAGTCACTGTGGTAGCAGCACTATACCCTGAGAGCCTGTAGAGTTAGGTCAGGTTATTGCCAACAGTCAGGCCTTTGGTAGGCATTCTGTGAGCTTTCAGACACACGAAGAGCTCATAGACACTGATATTTTCATGGGTACTTTCACTGTCAGCCAGACTACTGTGTGGGCACGACCAGAAATGGGATCTGTTGCATCATCTTCCTTTGTTGGATCTCCAGAGTTGTTACGGCTGTTGTCTCCATCAGAGTAATTTTGCAGCATCAATGTTCCTAATTTTTTTCCTACTCCTAATGAGTTAAACCTTCTTGCTTTTTGCTTTCAGTTTTACTTGTGCTCATGATAGTTATCCAGAAAAAGCACAGAGACTTGTCTGAACTTCTACGTAACCTTTACAAGCTTTTATACTTAACTATTGGACTAACGGCAGCTCTTAGTGCTGCACTTACCTCTGTCACAACATTTACTAACGCGCTTGGCTCACATTAGTCGCATTCTGTTTGCTTTTGCAGAGACAGCGCGATGGCTCCTGGTTGACAACGAGCTTTTGTACCGGCTGGTTTCTCTAGACAAGCCGGTTGTTGCTGTCTTTGCTGAATTTGTACTACCAGCTTCCATCAAGGGTGGGAATTTCATACTCAGTTCTGTTCCACACTGAGGGGAGATCTGATCCATTCTCCAGGAGAAAAACCCTTGTGCAATGAAAAAGGTTTTCTGTACCTCCAAAAAAATCTGTATATGGGAGAGTACCAGGGATAACTGGAAGATAAAGGACAGGGTGAAGTTCTGTGCGTGCATAGGAAGCCCCTGAACACACACGTACACGCGCGCGCACACACACACACACACAGAGTCTTACAAAGATCCCAGTGGGGAACCCACACTAAAGGTTAATGTAGCCCCAGGCTATAATTAGCCTTTTGCACAGAGTCTCCTTGTTGTGGAATCTCTATTCATGAGGGTTTGCAGGGGCAATGAACCACCAGTCCCCCCCACCCAATGCCCCCAGTAAAGCCCACTGGCAGGAAGGTGTTGAGGATGCTGGGGTTCGGGAGGAATGCAGAGCAGCAGAGTTTCCCCTCTGACGGCTCCGGAGCAACAGCAGGTCCCTGTAACATCCCAGGGATGTTCGGAGGCTGAGAGAAAATATCTGTTTTTAAGGGAATGAGAGCTGAACTGCCACCCTGGTGTACAAATTCATTGTCACATCTGTTGGGGACAACACATTTGCCTGTTAATCCTACATATGTGTCACCAGAGAGAGAATTCTTACTGTCCCATTTTAGTTCATGCAAGAGTGGTTCCTCTTGCTTGAAGTGCAGGAAGTGAAAGGAACTGGAGAGGATGGTAAGTCTTAACATTATCACAAACTAGATTTTGTGCTGTTTATCCAGGTTCATCTAACAGAAATGGGCTGTCTTTGTGCTTGGTGGTAGCTGCTTTTTGTAGGGCACAACGATCAACTCTTCGGTGGCTGGTGGAGTCAACTCCGAGGTCATCCCTTCAGTCACTAGGGCCTAACATTATGTCCAAATAACAGAATGGTTTCGATTGGAAAAGCTCATGGAGTCCAACCATTACCCCAACTGTCCCCAGGCCAGTACTAAACTATGTCCCTGAGCTCCAGGTCTCCATGACTGTGAAACACAGCTGGGGTGATGACTCGACCCCTTTCCTGGGCAGCCTGATACTTTGTCATGATCTGGGTTTGCAGATCTTGCGTGTGTCAAAGTCAACAAGACTATTGGATTTTACCAGAGGCGTGCCATTTATTTTCAAAATCCAAATCTCTACCGAGTCTGACCTGTTCGGGAACCTGCGTAACAGTCCTAATGGATTCCTGCACGGAAACACCGGTATCTACAGGGGAAAAAAAATTGTGTAATGTAACAAGCAAAAACTATAAGGGAATCAAACTTCATTTGATTTGGTTTGGTGATCGCACACAGATGCTCTAAGCGTTGTGTTTTCTTAGCGCGTGGAGAAAGAGGGCGGAATTCACTGCACCACAGCTTAGCTCGGGGTTCTCTCCTATTAGTGCTAAGTGGAATGACATTGGACTGATAAACTGTGATAACGTTTTCAAAAGGCAAATCCCACAATATATCGGAACCTCCTGGGACCGTGGGTAGGTGTTGTCAGCTCCACTGCAGGCACAAATGTGAACTCCCACCACTGGGATATGTTAACAATTTGTAATGCAACAATTAACAGAAATATTGACATAAGTATGGGCTCAGCAGGGATCTCACCAGCTCGAGTGACTGTAACGCGACGGATGCGATCCTACATCCAGCCTTAATGTGGCTGCTCTCCTATAGGAATTACAATGAAACCTTGCACCTAGCCCTACATGTTTAGCAAGTTACACGTGTAGCGTGGTGTGAGAAAATTAGACTTCCCTTTCAGAGCTGGCTCTTCTCCTCGGTTGTGCAGAAAGCATGTTGTGAAAATGCCTATTTTTAACACGAAATTCCCCGTCAAGTTGTATTATCATCATTGCCGCTTTCACAACTGGCAAACCGTGTTGAACATAAATCTGCAAATTGTAATTAGCCAAACATTTTGCAAGCCATTCTCCTGGGGATTTTGGAGATTAGTGGCATTGTAAATGGCTGCAGGTTTTATAGCACAGTGATCTCCACTCCCCTCACCCCAAAGGGCGCACACACGTGCACGCGTGCACGCACATGTTCCCTGTTGCTCGTGTCTTGTCCTCCATCTCAACTAAAGCAAATAAGATATCCGACCAGATAATGGAGACTCCGCCAGCGCTCTGTTAGCGCCTCTTCATGCCAATTAAACCCGTTTCATGCAGTCAGAGTAGATGCTCCAGTGCCTGCGTAGTAGACTCCAGTAAAGCTCAACCGAACACCCATGTGGCAAATGCCACGTGGAATAAATACTTCGGGCAAGTTCCCCTTCTGCCTTTGTTTTGAACCACTTAGAAAATGATGCCTATGGAGAACATTTGTTCTGAGAGACAGAGGAATGTTTTATAAAGATCTTAAGTAGAATTAACCGACTTATTTGTAGCTGATTGGGTTGATAATAAAGATCTCACACTGCTTCATTTAAATTAATCCTTCCTGCTTTAATGAAAACCTAGCTAACGGTGTAGAGAAATGTTGACAGATACAGCTAATGTGTAAACATATATTTATTTATGTGTGATGAGACATCCTAGGCTGATCTCATGCTCGGCTCTGGTTGTAATTCTCTACGCAGAGAGCATTTGCATTTTAGTTTTTTGCTAAAATTTACTAGGATTTTTTTTCCTCCTCTTTTTTTTTTTTGGTTTTGATTTTAAAGGGTTTCACAGGGTTTCTTCGTCTCCTTTCCCTTCACTGGCAAGTTACATGGGGTTGTTCCATCATGAGATCTTATTTAAACATCTTGTTCTTATCAGGTGATAACTCTGAATTCACGACCCAACAGGATCAAACGGGGACCCCTGAAAAGGTTGTGCCGGGTTATCGATTAGCCCCCGCTTTTGCGGTAAGCGAACACAAAAAGGCTACAGTCTCCTGCGACGACGGGTAGGGGCTGGTCCCGGGCCCCGCTCGCAGTGACAGCGACTCTGTGTCTGGAGGCCCCACTGAGTTGTGAAATGAGCCTGGCTCCAGCACCTGCTCAGCCCTATTAGAGCCCTGAGGCTCACCAAGGCTTGTGTCTCCCTCTTCCTAAAGAGGTGACATATATCCTGCCTTAAAGACAAGACACCACTATTACAAATCCCAGAATATAAATTACACTTTTCATCTTTCTTTGGTTTTTCTTTCTTTTGCTTCAGTTTTCATTCCAGTATAAACTTCGCTGTCAAAAGGACATTTCTGATGTGTCAAATTCAGCACCATAATGAACAGGTTGACAAATGTTGAAGGTGAGCAGACATTTGGGGCTGCCGCAGCTGCCTGCAGCCAAGAGGAAACCATGACTTTCACAAGGATAACGAGGCTTTGAAAGATGGCTGAAATGTCGCCATCAACCTGCCCTTCTGCTACTTAGTAATTAGATAATTAGTCAGGCCCTAATTATGGGATCAAGGTGCAGGAAAACAATTAGCTGACAGAATTACTGCATAAAACCCAAACTCCAATCCCGGCAAACAATATTTAATTTTATGGTATCG